>JBCEWB010233855.1:0-17669 GCA_039654565.1 Peronia peronii
TATGAAATAAGCTTTCACATGATACCAAAAACCCCATATGGTGAAAAATTGACATACGTCTCATTTTGACTGGCTACAAGACATATGACATTTCAAAAACTAAAAAAAGGTGCAGCTTGGCATTAAGATTTAGTTCCTATGTGAAACATTTCATGTCTTCTGAGATTGCTGAAAAGGATTCCATAGATCTCTAAAACTTCAAACTGTTGTCACAGCTATTAGTTTTAAAATGATATTATATTATCATTGATAGACTCAAATTAATATTACCAAGAATTTTGTTCTCAATCCAACAGTAATATCAAAAATTGGGTGCTATTGATAGACATAAAAACAATGAAATTATTCCTATTATAAAATGTCTTGATCTTTTCATTTTTTAAAAACAATAATCCTCTGCCAGCATAAAGATATTTCAACAGCTGCATTTTAAAATATAATGACTTTGTATTCTCCAGGTTAGTCATGAATTTAGTTTGTTTTTCTTTTTACATTTTTACGGGGCACTATAAATGATATTTTAACAGCATTTTATCAAAATGTATAGGTCTGAGAAACATGCAGTGCTTATTTATCTCCAAGTCAGTCTCTGTTTGTGATTGCCTAAACAGCGAATAATAAATTCACCAGCTTGAACAGATTTAAAAGCAAATCCTGACAGCCACCATCTAGGCAGATGAGTCTCTCTCCCTCCCCAACCAAACTATATTATTTAACCGCTTCACTGCTACGCCAGTTTTGCTTCTGTGTTAAGTATCAGTGATACGGTCAATCTCCCTCACTCTCTCCACTTCAGCCCCCTCACCCACACTCAGTCCTGCCCATTGTGGGTGAGCCAACTGCCACCCATCTTCTAACTATCCCACAGGCATTAAAAAAATGTCAACTATTATTCAGTGTTACTAACTGCTATCTAAACAAGCATATCATAGGCCTGATTTAGGCTCTGCATCGTTAGGTCACCTGTCAATCATCAGCTTGCGGGTCTAGCAAAATATTCTGCACTTAGAAGCAAAATACTTGTCAGTGGTCAGAACATCAGATCATGAGGGAAAAGGGAGTGATTGGTGGTGAGCTGATCGTTGACATATCCAGTATGTTTTCCCACACACAAGAGACTGCTTTTGTCTATACCTCATATTTTTGTTAACAGTCAAGTGATTAAAAAACATGATGGTTTTGCATGGCTACGACTGTGACAAAATGCAGTGAAAACACACCATCACAGGCAGGCCAGCACTATTGGATGTTCTTATTTCCTATCTTCTGCTAAAGCATGAGATTGATTTCATTTGAAATCATGCTATGTTCAGAATCCTACCTTTCCACCAAGCATCAGAGTGGTGCATTCCGATCTGCATACTTTACATCTTTCCTTGGTGCCTAATTCATTTTAGAAAGAAGAAACCAAGGCATAAACAAATTTAATTTGACAAGATAATTGTTCAGTATGCTCTACTCTGAGCAAACTTTATCTGTCTATTGTGGTTAGATCTACAGGATAAACTCATGTAATTATATTACCTACAACTTTAAAACTAGTAGAGAACCCACTGCCTTTGTTATGGGAGATTTTTTAATAGGACAGTCCGACACGCCCTGCGACCCTCTGCTTAACATGGCCAATTTAATGCTGATATTTTGGATGGCGAAATAGAATGTTACTTTAAGAAAATGTGTTTGTTGTTTTGGAAGCTCTGTGAGCAGAAGCTGAAGAACAATAACATAATGTGTCATTCTATCGAACCTAAGTTCAGACACCTTTGCAAATTTACTAATCAATTCTTATTGTCTTTTCGAATAACATCAAACATAAAAACATTTTCGGGTTAACGTAATAGAAACACAGATCTTTATGCAATAATTTTAAGTGTCAAATTTCAGATGGATACATTCAGCAGTTTTTGAATCCATAAGCCTTTTATGGGTTTATCATAGATTTATAGCATAGATAATATAGAGAGCCTTTTGTGGTGAAGATGCTAATAATAAACACCCAGACCAAATGTAAATATATAATACAATTTTTACAGACAAGAAGCATCAAGACTGGGGATCAAGATGCTACATTTCAGATTCACATATGATGATGAGATAGGTTTGAAAGTAACTGACCTAAATATTCATACTAAAAATGATTAGTTCCAAACAAAGTCTAGACCTGCCATGTGAATGAAAAGGTATGTAACAACAACTTACATTGGGTGACACATTTCTCACAGTAGATATGACTGCAATTGGTAATGTAAAACCGCAGTTCTACAGAAGCAGGCATACAATAACAGCCATTGCAATGAAGCCAGTGTGACATGCTTTCAGCATGTAGAAAATTCTTTGCAGCTTCTGACTTTGTAGTGATGTTGTCAAAAATAACCTGCGAGCAGAAATAACAATAATCATTGAGAGCATTTATATAGCGCTTATACCCCTACAGTATAGGCTCTATTCACTTTACGATCTCTTATTATCCCGACAGACCCAAAGATGACACTCAAAAACGTTCTCAGCTTCCAGAGAAGCGTACAAGGCAGCTCCTGTTAGGCATTCAAATCTAGATCTAGGTCTAGTCAAGTGGTCTTTCAACTTTTCCAAGAAATTTAAATTCAAACAAAATAAATAACCATTGCAATGGGTGGGAAACATTAGATCTCGATGTCTACTGATGTCCAGAGCCTCGGTTCTCTCCTCTCTGTTCTTGTCAACAGACGTGATAACCACCCCGGAGGTAGGTATAAAAAACCGTCAAAAGAAACGTTTGTCGTCTGCTAGTTTACCATTTGAAAAAATGTACTCCATTGAGAATAGCGATAGGGTATCGATATTTTGATTAATTAAAAAAAAAAAAATCTATGACACAAAATTTCAATCATTTGCTATCCAGAGATCTAACATGAAAGTATGTGAATTTCTACAACATGTGGAACATAATGGACGACTATAATTTCTGACTTATAAAGGTTTATCGCATAGAAGTAATCATTATCTAATATTTGTCGTCAAATTCTAGCGGTGACATGGAAAAAGAGAATTCGGGATTTATTGCGAAGGGAATAAAATTAACTATTTTTTTTATCTAGACAGAAAAAATAACTGCTATAGTTTCATAGCCCTAAAAGCTAATAAAAAGAAGAGTTAAATATATATTTGGCCAATTAATGGTAATGAATATTTTTTTATATATAGACTAAATTATTCTTTTTACATCTTGGTTTTAGCCTTCCAACTTTTTTATGCATGTCTCTAAGACAACAAAACAGAAGAGACAAGATGGAGGCCTCTGAGACAGTTAGTGTTGCTGATACAGATACAACAGGGGGAGATGATCCTCTACAGGATTTAACCGACGAACAGTTATATCAACTAGTAGAAGAGACCCTGTAAGTTTTACTGATGTATAAATCTTACCGTTTCCAAACTAACTGGGTTGTAAACCTCTGTCGAGCAGCGCTAGGCATAGATCAGCAAAAGAATCCAAGGGAAATCATGCATCAGTCGGGGATTTTAAACCGCCTACTTTTATATTATTTATTGTTCTTTGTGGCGGACATTCATAGTTATTTAAGAACTTTTGTATCACCTTTTGGCCACTAAACAACACTGAGGTTTATGTGGCCCTTCCGGTCAGACGCCATCGGTCTGCTTCTAAGTCTAACCTTTATATTATATCAGGTCACAGTAACTTATAAAATCACTTTAAACAGACAACTTATTTAGAAAGACTATAAAAACATAATTTAGGACTGTTTTCTTACTGAGATTATTAAATCTGATTTGTAATATAACTAAACAGACAGATTAATATTGATATGTAATAGATAACATACACAATTTGCATTTATTTGCATAAATTATCTCTTCCTCCCCTCCCATAAGTTATAAGTGACAAACTTTTCAAAATTTTTTTTCTACAAAAACAGTTCTCCTACTCTTGGTAAGCCTTTCAACCTCCTGAGAGTGGTTATCGCAACAATTCTTCCAATCACAAAGGATATGCTTTAAAAAAGCAGAGACTAGAAAATAAAAATAAAAATTGTCTTATATCGAAAGTAAACAAAACATATAGGTCTACTCTTGCTCAGACTCCATTCTATCAGAGCTCATATGTGATGTAATGGCAGTTGTATGATCTAATCAGAGTGAAACAGAATTAGTCACGATGTGCCAGTGATACTTATTAGTAGTCAGTCGATTGTTGAAAAGTCTGTCGTTTTGTCACACGATCACAAGGCAATATCTTTTAAGGCTTTGAAGTAATTAAGATGACAATGGTGCATAGGAATGGTTACCAGGAGAAGCTTTGCTGTCACACCTGTATATATCCCTGAAGTTTTACTGCACTTATGGTACATTGTGGAAACAGGAAAGGAAAGTGTTTGAGAATAATGGTCTTGAATGAAAGAGTTAAAATGTGTTTGCTGGAAGAAGATTGACAGTTTATTGCAATATGTATAAAGAATGTATAAAAAGCCAGTATCATTGCAAATTATCACTGGGGTGTCGTCATGGCTGAAGGATTAGGCATCTACTAGTCTGGTTGGATGAGGGCAAATAAATCTTGGAGGTCCCATGTGTACTTTGCACACACTAAAAAACCCATCACAGTCGAAAATTGGATGAAGAGTAAGTGGAGCAAACTTCCTAATTCAAAATTTCTACCCAGAAAAATTCTGGGAAGTCAAGATAATCTTATTTTCCTAGGCTTAAAAGGCTACATAAATAAGAAAATCTTTCGAGTTCTTGCTATCATGTCAGAGGTCATGTGTGGCAGTTTCTAGTGAGTGTATGACCTACACATTTTAAACCTATAATCAAATGTTCCCTGTTAACTATAATTGTTGCATTTTGGACTACATATTCATTGCTTATATTTTCTTCATACATTTTGATATGGAACTTTACGGTCACGTTAAGAATATATTTAAGTTATCTTTAACGCAAACTAGAGCAGCTACAAAGGACAAATAAGATCATCTTCAAATGGTTCTTATAAAGATTCTAGTCTGTTTACTTCATTGATCAGTGAAATGCTGAAAGGTGTCGAGCACACTCCCTCAGAGCCTTGAAAAACTTTCCATTTTCTGTTTTGAATGACACCAAACTGAATGACCCTCTTTCATTCCATATATGTCAATATGTCATTAGATCATATTGTGTTGCAGATGCTCTATGATGAAAGATAGAATAATTATGGTTGTTTAGAAAAAATACACTGCCTTGCATTATATGCAGTGAGTGAGAAGTCTTAACTTCACATATTTTTTTTTTTTCTCACTTGAAATGGACATAAATTTCTGTTCAAACCTTGCAGGCGTGCAAATGATGTGCTCGCTGCAGAGACTCAGATGTTTGAAAAGTTTCTCAACCGAGTGGAACCCAAAGATACACAAGGCGGGTATGGATCACATGCATCAACCCCTGGCATGAGCATGCGAGATGACAGAGCAGCAAATCGCAAGCGCTCAAAGTCACGTTCCAGCAATATGGATCGATCGTTAAAACTCAATGCAGAACAAAAATGTGATATTGCCCAGCGGGAAATTGAGGAGCTGAGAGAGGAAATAGATAAACTAAAGGAAGATTCTGAGAAAGTCCTGGACACTTATAAGGTTAGTCAAACTATATAGGTTTACCTTGCAATTTGCTTCTCTTAACTTTTATACCTCTCATTGGAGGAATAATTTTGCTTTAATATCCGCACTATCGAATTACAGACAAAATGGCCTGTAAGACTAACCATATTTTCATGTGAAAGCTTATGCAAAAGATTTAATAATGGTAATGAATTTCTGCTCAGTTAGTAATGGTCATGTTTGAATATGTTGATAAGCATTTTAATTATTGATTTGTTTTTTCATATTGTGCATTTGATATGTGGTGCCGGACAATACATGCGCAGTTGCTTTTTTTTTTTTCACAGGCAATAATGGAAGAGGCTGATATGCGTCTCGCTGAAATGAAGAAGGAATCCTATGAATTTGAAAGAGACATCTTGAAAGGTGCTGTGAATCATCGTACCAACAAAGTTATTGCAGAGAAATGTATGAGATACTTTGAGGACAAATTAAGAGCTAGAGTAAGTATAATCAATATTCAATGTCTCAATAAACATGTTTGTATTCAAGATACTCTTTTGCCTTTCTCCTTTTTTTTTTCTTCTGATTTTGGAGTAGGAGGACCTTCAGATACAAATGGTTCATCTAACTTTAGTATAGATAACTCATGTTGACAAAATATGGTCCTGTTGTAAGACAACGATTATTATCTGAAGTTCAGTGTTGACACAAGCTCTTACTGCTGATTTTCTAGTAGAGAATATCATGACAATTATATTTTCATGGTTGAGTTCTGGCTACCAACTGTCATCAGTGCTCATATGCAAATACATATTTTTCTACAGTATTAGCAAGCAATCTGTCTTCTTTATACTGACGCAGGGCTGTTACTTTCAACCCTCTCAGTCTTGGTTTCTATCAAAATTTGAAATTTTATCTACTGACTGCATTTTTTTCCCAAACTGTAAAGCTTTCTATTGCAGAAATGTATTATAGAAATGTCAGATCTGAAGTTCAAAGAATGCTCTGAAAAAGTGCAATATAATGATACTGATTTCTCTCTCTCCTCTCTTCCCTTTTTTATATTGATCATATCTGGATATTGTTTTCATTTCTGGTGCAAAAAAGGCTGAAGATGTATGTTTAAGACATTTATTGTGAAGCCAAAGATTTGCAGTTAATTACATGAATTTTTTAATTTTCTGTATGGCTATATTGATGTTAAAAGTCAAAGCCTTTGAATGCTGCAGCATAGAAAAAAAAATGAATTAAAAATGATGAATAAATATGTCCCTGAAAACTCTTTCTCAGTTTCCCTTTCTTTTTATCTTTGTTTTACCTCAGGATACATTAATTGAGAAACTGCGCTTGAAGAACTCCACACTTAAGGTTCAGAAGAAGAAACTGATGCTCCAACTGAAGCAGGTAAGGGCATATAGGCTGAACTATACATTTTTTTTTTATATTTGTTTCTCTGTTCTCATCTCAGCATATATGAGCATTTTGTGATGATATGACAAACTGCGAGGGAAGAGATATATATATATCATTCTACCCTGGAAAAATGAGTAATGAAACCAGGAAAATGAACATTCAACAGACTATTTCTCACACTTATATAGTATCTGATAACCAAACAATGCAGGAAAAACTTTTTTATTCCAGAGTATAAAATTTTTTATAAAAATATGAACTGATATGAATGGTATGGCAAATCTTAAAAGTTTATAGTGGGAAACTGGAAATGAGATGTTTTGCTTTTGTCTCGCAAAAGTATTATATGAAAATGCTTCAATAATAGATTTTTTTCCTAATGGATTGACAGAAAGAAGAAATGGGAGAGGTACTTCATGAGGTGGACTTTAACCAACTGAAGATTGAAAACCAGCAGTATTTAGAAAAGATTGATGAGAGGAATCAAGACTTGCTGAGACTGAAACTGATGGCAGGAAACACAATGCAAGTGCAGAATTCATACAAGGTAGGGACATAAAGAAGTAAATGAGCATGGACAGATGGGTCGATGGATGGATGGAGGGAGGGAGGAGGGAGGGAGGGATCGATGGATGGATGGATGGAGGGAGGGAAGGATGGATGGATGGAAGGATAGATGGATGGATAGATGGACAGATGGATGGATGGATGGATGGGTGACAGACAGATGGGCTCATGGATGGAAGGAAGTAGGGAGGGAGGAAGGACAAATTTATGAAAGACAGACAGATGGAAGGAAGAATTAATGATTGAATGGGTAGATGGGGATGAATGTATGGATGGATGGCAGGATAGGCAGACAAACAAAAGGATAGATAGATGGACTGTTAATGAATGCATGGGAATTAAAACAAGAACGCTATGCATACATCAGATGACAGAATATGGCTGAACGAGTAAACAAAACAATGGGTAAAGCTAATGATACTGACAGCTGACTTGAAGCCTGTTTTTAATGAACAATAAATGATGATAAATGAAAACCATTCTTTATTATTAACACAAAAATAAAACGTTTATGTAATATGGGAATGGTTTTCTCAACAGCAATGATTAATTATCTGGAAACTTAACAACAACAACAAACAAATTTAAAAAAAAAAAAAAATTTAAAATGTCCATTTTCTGTTATTCTTTGCACAGAAAAAGCTCCACACTCTGACGATGGAGTCAGAAAGATTGAAAAGTGAGATTACGTCTCGCATAGATTTGCAAGAACGAATACAAGCAGAAACATCATTGGTGGAAGTGGTAACTATCTGAATATGGGATTTTTACTCTTTCTGAACATGTTACATTATTTGTTTCCTGTTGTTCAATTATCGCTGTCCTATAAATAGTATTTGCTTCTGCTACTAATTGTATGAGTTTGTATTACAACTTAAATCACATTGTGAAATTGTCACATCTATCCTTTTCTGAGTCATTGATAAAGTTTTTTTACGTGATTGAATGCAGGTTAAAATCAAATACTTCTTCAACTGGAGTGTTTGTGATTTTCTGTTATAGCTCCTCAACAATTCTAATCTGCATGTTCTACTTTTGTGCAAAGTTTTTCAAATTTACTGCTGTGTTATAAGCTTTTTTTATTCCTGAAATTGCCTATTCAGATATATTTCCCTGGGGATTCCTCAAGGATTATGTGATTTGACAGTTCAGTGTGCATTGTCATTTTCCAGTGCTTTTTATTATTACAATAAGATTAATTTTTTTTCAGTCCAATGTTGGAAATATAACAGCTCAGGAAGGACAAATGTAAATGAGGTTTTGAGTAATTTGATTACAGAGAGAGGTTTTTACTGAGAACCAACATTCAATCATAACAGTGTCACCAGAGGATTGCTGATCTTCAACATTTATTCAGAGTTATTTCATTATTCTTTTACAAAATCTGTTCTGGGTCCCAGAAGGTTAAGTTTGTTTGTACAAATAATACTTATTACATTTTCTTTATGAAGGAAAGAGCCAAGGCGGAGCAGATCAACAAAAAACTTCGCAAGCAGCTGGCCAACTTCCGTGTTCCTGAAGTGATGGAGTATGTCATTGAGAAGGCTGATCTGTACGACCTGCAGAAAAAAGTCAAGAGCTGGGAGAGGAAAGTAGACATAGCAGAGGTATCAGTAACTTTATATGTACTATATTTCACAAACAAACCATGGTTAGGAATTTATGTCTGTGCAGGAGATGACATTTTATGAAAATTGTTGTTGGTTTGGATAACAGTTATGAGTGGCCTGACAACTGCTAACTGCTTCAAGACACTTCATTTTCAAGATGCCTAAACATGACTTTGAGAGATCATTATTGTTATAATATTACTGTAGTAATGAGATGATGCATAGTTATGGAGATTCTGATGGAGCATAATTATTGCATAGTCACATACTGAGTGATTGATGACATTTGCACGAGACACGACTGCTAATGTGATTCTTTTTGCTGTTTGTTCTTTGCAAAGATGGCCCTCAAAACTCATCGCAAAACCTGGAGGATGTTACAACAGACCAGTCCAAGTGGACAGTGGCGAGGAATGCTGCAGGCCTAACTTAAGTCCACACAAATTTTCAGCCTGGGATTCTATCCACTGAGAGAACTGTTTATTGAAAAACATCAACCTATCACAACTGGTGATGTACCAAACCAGATGAATTGAATGCTACGAGTTTCATAAATTTCAGCAAATACCTCATTTGAGATTTGTTGTGCCTGGGACTTTTTGGTCTGTTCATAAACTTTATGCCATGTGATCAGGTAAAATGAGTCGGATAGCAAGTTTTTCATGTATGGTGACAATGACAAAGGAAATGAGTCATGCTCTACTTTGATGATAAGCTCCAAGGTATTCACACTGCGTCATCCCAAAAATTTCAGTATTTTCAACAAATTTTCTTTGGTATTGGTCTTGTTTCACCTGATCTCATGGCATATGGTAAATCCATGTAGTATTGTTGGTATGTAAAATATGTTGCCTCTTTATTCTATGGGGAGAATTCAATGCAAACAGATACCTCAGTAATACATATCATGAAGAAGAACTCCCTGTAGCATCACAGTGAGGGAATGGGAGTTTTAGGGGAAACTGAATTTTCACTAATATCACTAAGGTTTTGTTTCCCAATTTATCTCTATTCCACAAGTCAGAATATCCATAACTGCCTGAATTGCTCCATAGCAATAATCAGTCACTCCAGTGTTTCAATAGTCAGTGATGATAGTCAGTGGGTTGTAAATGTTTGTATCTTATGAAGAAATCATCTCTTCAAGTCATGGTCCTGAGGTGTTTTTTTTGGAAGGGGGGAGGGGAGTTGGGGGAGGGGGGATAACAAGTCAGAGATATCATAAATAGATAAACTAATTGGCCTATATTGTTTGCAGAAAATGTTTAGGATCTTATTTAATAAAATAATGGTCACTGAATATGAATATCATTTTGTCCAATGATATTCACTTTGATCTGTGCAAAAGAAATTCTGTAGATTTGATTGCAGGAGTATTGTGTTCTTTATACTTCGTTTTAGTATCAGAGATGTACAAGTCAATTGCAGATTATGGCTGCGTGGTTGAATGCACTGATGTATGACTTAGCTTGAGGCTGAGTTTACTTGTTACCTGACCATATAATGATACTGTCATCCAGGCTCAGAAAATTGTGATTTAGATGATGGAAACAAAACACTTTCCGGTATTATCTTCATACTTCCCACTTGAAAATGATAAGTTATGAAAGTTAGTCACTTTATATGCCGTCGTTGTCTGGCGCAAACCATGTAACTGCGAAAGGGGCAACTTTACAGGAGAAAGAAAAAACTGTTTTGTGTTCGCCACAAGTTGTCCAGAACCTTTTTATTTTGTTTTAGGTAAAACATATGCATACCCGACAGACAGTGGTAATAAAAGTTGATTGAGGCATTTTGATGACCTTGAAGTGCACATAGACAGTTTTCGCTCACCTTTCTGTCAACACTTACACGGTTTACCAGCGCGCGATGCAGATATGCGACAGACTGGTCAGTCACAGACCCACTCTGTGCCACAGCCAGCTGCTTACACGGTATGCGATGGCAGCCAGGGCCATATTGTTATGTTTTAGAGTAGGTTTACACAACAACATCAGTGCTAATAATGTTGCTGATTTGCTTGATCAGGTTTAGTGTCTATGTTAGATCTGATTTTTATCACATCAATGCAGTCCAATATACTAGAATAATTTTAGAACAATAAATATCTGAGATTCTTTAAGACCCTTTTCTTCTTCTTCTTCTTCTTCTTTTTTTTTTTTTTTTTTTTGCTCATTGTCATGTTTGTTTGTTTAGTTTAGTTTTATTGTTGAATTAGCATGTTTTCATGACGGCCAATCCTGGCTATCTTTGTTTCTTTCTATCCTGTACATTTCATTGTTATTTTAAAATAAAAAGTCTTTAGTCACTGTTTTAACAAACTCTGTGGTCTGTAATTAAAGCCAATAGGAAGGCTTTCAGCTGCATGTGCAATGTTATCTAGCAGTGTTGAGCCCAGTGACACTGGTATAGATATTTATCATCATTGCCAAAAATTTAAAAAGCCCTTTAAGTGACCTAAGGCAGTAAGTTTGTCAGCTTCATAAATGCTTCTCGTTTTAATTCGTCTTTGCAAAATATTTCATGAGTCTCCTATATAACCAAATTTGAAAGAGATAAAAAAAAGAGGTGAAAATTTGTTAATACATGCATGTATTTTGTGAAAAGTTGTGTCTGTTGATCAAACTCATAAATTAAATTTGACTGATGATTTTAGTTTGAAAAAGACAAAAAAAAAAAAAGGAAAAGCACTAAAAAAAATGGGTGACAAAGGCTTTGTAAATAAAACATGATTGCCATTTAGCGTGGTACAACTAATTACTCACAACAACCATGTGGATCATTCTGTTATTAAAAGTTCAGGTTATTTTATGTGTTAAAATTCATTGCAAGATTTTGTTGTCTTTGTTCAGTGATTGATAAACTGGACTTAAGCCTGATCAGAAGTTGTAAATAGCGCTCATACCACACTTTTCAGAAATGTGGGTATTGAAATCTGTTGCCAGTGGTTTTTACATTGTACAGAGCGTTGACTTCCTCGATTTATCGTCCTGTGTAATCTTTCATATGCACTTTGCCATATTCACATTTTACTATGACAAGCAAAAGAAAGAAACATCTGGACTGACACACAGCCAGGGATAACATCTAATGTATAATGAGATGTCAGTTTTTATAAAGTGGGACATGTTTCAATATAGGAATAAAGAGGGATCAGTACAGGAGAGAAAGAAAGAGAGGAGAACATGTCAAGACGAAGTTGTTGAAAATATGAAAGAACACTTGAATGAAGAGGGATTTGAACAGTCCAGTATGTTAAAAGGTCTGGAAGTTGTACAAACTCAGCAGGTGACAAACAGACAGAAACCATATTACAGGTGCGATGAAACTTCCCATCAGGCCAGCAGATTGGTACACAGTAAATGATTAAAGTATAAGTTACAATCTTGTAATGTAGCATCTGATTAAATTAGTAGGCCTACTGACATGAACCATGCAGAGACTAGATAATTATAGCTCATTCGAACCATTTTTTTTTTAACGTGGATGAAAACAATTATGTCAAATACAAAATGAACAGAATTAAAAGGTATATGTGGTCTGTTGCCTCCCCTTGCAGGTACACGGCTTGTGGGGCAGAGATGACAGATAGGCAGTCAAGTGTTATTAGATCACAGGGCAATTTCAGACATTTCTAATTAATATCATCATGAGATATTTACACATAATATGTAATACATGGTGCACTATAACTCGAGTGAAATAAACGATTTGACCTACTTTTGCAGCTACGTGCCTTGTGCCTGACAGCGACAATGTGATAGATGAATAAAATAGTTCTGTAAATATAATTCCTGAATAGTCTCCTCCGTTAAGTATTTAGTGGAAACCTCTCTGAGCTTTGTAACTCTTGTCTTTCCTGATACAACCATTACATTAAGACATGTGCACTCTGATAAGTGCAATTTACCATGTAACTCATTTCCTTCTGATTAAGAAAAAAAAACAACAATAACTGTCTTCCCTCTATCCTTCTTTCTACTCCACAGTCACTAAGCTCTTTCAGTTTTTAATTTTTTTTCTATGCCCCAAATTAATAAATCTACACATTAAATTTAATGTTTCAAGGCAGACAAATGCAGAAAAATGAAAATCATTTTATCCATACTGTCTTGTCAAAGGCAAACGTTCGCCTTCTATTTTGATTTTTCTCTTTGCCTGTTTCATTGCAGTTCAGAAGTGTGTTTCTGTTTTTTAATAACCCATGTCAAAACTTTATCATATTTTTATGATTTTAGCGACAAAATTTGTTTGTAAATAAACTGAAATATGATTCATTTTATTGTGTTCTTTGAACATTTATTATTTCTGGAATGCCTTTTTTTTTCTGTTTGCTTAGACTGTATTCTGTAGTGCTTCAGCTATTGAAAGAGTTTTTACTCATGTTTTAAGAACTCCTGCATGCCTAGTGCCTATCAAAACATTAGATCTAAGTTTTATTCAGTATTTTTTTTTCTTATTTTCTGTCACTCATTATCATATTCCAACAAAGAAAGAAACTTTGTGTCTCTTACATGCACAGTATGTCCCTGTCTATGACTCTTTGACATTATGCATCTGCATGACCCATAATGCCCAACAGAAACTAACAAATCAACAAGACCTGTAATGCCAGACTGTTGTATGTTTCAATGACACACTTTGAGTCTGCAAGGCATAGTGAATTGTTGCATTCCACTAACTATGCCCTGTCAGTGCTGAAACATGTTGTTCACGCATTTTTGTCTAAGCCTGAAAGAAGTCAAGAGGCAGTAAACAGGCTGGCAAAGATGAGATGTAATGATAAACTATCACCTCAAGGTAGACTTTACAGCTAGGATAATCACCACGACAGGAGATTGAAAGGCTTAACAAAACCGTAACTGGTAGACTGAGCCACTTGAATGAACGGGAAGTAAAGTTTGCCGAAGAAACTTTAGCAGCCTTCTAGAACTGGGGAGCAATCCAACTAATAAAGAATGTTCCATGCTGCCAATTATATAAGGAAGTTCTATTCTGCCAATTATTTTTCATTATTAGTCAACATTTATAAAGAAATTTTATTTCCATGAGTTTTAAATGAATTATCATATTTGATATTGAGATACCAATGAAATGTTCAACCTTATCATCTAAACTATGAATGAAGTGTATCACTAGGCATTCAGGTGATGTTCAAAGGAAACAAACATTTACTGAAACCAAGACAGCAGATCTTTTGTGAACAGGGCAATGTCAAGAATTTCCAAGGTGAAAAATGTTTATTTAAAATGGAGCAATCCAAAACATTAATAATACTGACACACACATACACATAAACATACACACATACACAAAGTTTAAAAATTTCGGTTGTATTGAATATAAATTGAAACAAATCGCTTGAAATGAATCACAACTCATTAAAGGTGCTAAGCTCTTTGGCTAAGCAAAAATGAAACTGCAGTGTTTCAGCAACATTAATTACATCAGATGAAATTAATTTCATTAGATTATCAATAAAAATAAAATAAAATAAAAATAAAATAACTGCCCCCCCCTAAAAAAAAAATTAAAATTGCAGTAAATTTAAGCATTTTTAAACAAGAAAGCCCTGAAATACAGTATCAAGTACTCTCTCATGAAAGTTCATAAGGGTATGCTGCAAAACAAAGCAACATAATGACACTGTGACAGATTAATGTGTTGAATATAATGTCATGACCAAATTACAAAATAATTTGTACATAAAATAATTATCTCTAATGGTGATGAGAAAATGTGTACCTCTAAATTTTGAACCTATATGACACAAATGAGGATAAATTGGAAAGCCTCTTGTGAGAAAGAAAAGAAAACAATATTTTGAAAAAAAAAGAGTATTGAATGTGATGATGTAAATAAAAGGCCATAAGATTCTGTCGCGCTATTTTCTCTCTGGTGCTTCAGTTCTAAAATATGACGATACCTATCTCACTATCGTATCACGATATCTTGCACAAATGGTTAGTTTCAGTGTAACAGATCACCTTAATCTCTTCATTCCTTTAATTGTTTCTGGGATTTGTAGAATTAGATATTGATCAACTCTTCATAGCTTATCACAACCACTTTCTTAGTGGGATGCATAATGAAAGAACACTCCATTACAACAGCAACTAAAGATGAAGTATACAGTCCACGAGCAAATTTAATATTTGAATGAAATACTTTGTTTTGTCAAATAAAACCATCAACAGAGAGAAGAGAAACATGCAAAACTGTTAAATTCGAAGATAAGAAGACACAAGTGGAGATTGATGATAAGAATATTTCATTTCATATTGTTCTAACATGGAGATGACAATAAGTAACAAAAAAAAAAAAAAGAAAAACCTCACACACACACACACACCACACACACACACACACATTTGGCTTAAAATGCGCATGCCACTCATTATATGATTCATTTTTATTAGGGCCTCTCCTGTGACGGGTTGCTCTGACAGGCCATGATTAACGCCTCTATTTAACTGTAGTTTCTGATGGCATACACGCACTGTTCAGCTTTAGTAAATATAAAACCTTTAACTGAGCAACTGAAAGTAATGGTGAACATATCATGTATGTCATATTAACTGCAGTGGCTTTATTGTTTTGATGACGGCACTGATATAAATAATGTGACAATTATATTATTATATACTAATTAATATATTTTCAAAATACATCGTGTACAAAAAAACCCAAAACAAAACAAAAACAAAACACACACAACTGTATATGCAAACTAAAATACAGAAGACTGAACTATACAAGGCAGGTTCGGAAATGTCTTCTTAATACAATATAACAGATATAAGCAAGTGTTTACACAAAGTGGAGTACAATCTGTTTCGAGTCATTTGAGGTTTTACAATGGTCCTCTCTTCCTACAATATAAACACCACAGCTCACCATATCACGGGGACCGAATCAAACAAATGGACCCCATAGTTATCAATATAACAGTTATTAACATCTATATAATCCTTGACAGAAATGCGGTTTAAAGGTGAAATTTTCACCGGCCTTCACTGACATGGACATTTTCTAGTACCTGCAATAATGATTGAATTGTCTATAAGAACACCCAATAAAGCATGTACCTCGCATTTCATACAATGCCAGGTATTCATCCCAAAACGTTTTTAGAAGTCCATTTCAACGGAATTTCGCTGTCTTTTATCTGTGAAAGTTATTGCCACATGAAGAATGTCGGTAACAATGTATTGAAACAAGCTCAAAATTATTGTTTGTTAGGTTGAAAAAAAAACCCTATACGAATGATCGACATGTTAAAAAAAAATAAAGAAAAAAAGAAAGAGATCAGAATAAAAATCTTGAACATGAGATACTGTCATTTGAGATACATACTGTCACAAATCAAACCAAAATGGAGAGACAAGGAGCTCTTGGAATGGGGAGAACAACGATCAGAGAGATAAATAAAATATTCTGCATTTCTTCACTGCTAATATTAAGGGGAAAACTGACATGATGTGAAAACTCACCGATCATCGCTGTCAAGCAACACTCGGAAAGTTTGTGCCTAGTCGGGGGTAAGTACACCACGATTGTATTGTGGATCCTTGAGGCAGATGGGACTCGTAAAGCCATGGTTGGTAACTTATCCACGAGAAGGAAAATTTCAAACATAAACTGCCTGAAGGAGGATAGTTTCCACCAGGTCCAATCGCCCAAGAAATGCCTACGTCACAATAACTGACAATAGCGTCCAGATGACTCTAAGCAGAGATAAGGGCTGATAATGGTGATGGCGAACTCTTTATTCAATTTTTTTAAACATTATTTTCAGATTCTACAAATTGTTGCTTGTTTCTTTAAGTATATTGAATTAGTTGTCGGTAGATAGCCCGTCTTAGATTTTAAGACATTTGTAAAAGATGATTATGATGTTGAACCAACAGCGTTAGAAAATTTGGCACATTTCTATTAATCAACTTATCAGCTCTCCAGATTGTTGTTTGCCTCCTGAATGTATTAATTAGTTACCGGATAACAATCCATGTCTTAAATTTTAAGACAGTTCTATAAAATGATGATTGTGATGGGCCAGTAAGACTAGGAAAAAGGCACAATCGCAAATATGTGGTATGTCACCTCTATATTGCTCTATGCATACTTACAAAATGTACACCATATTATACAGGTGGTGCAATGGACAATATAAAACTTCATTCTCACTTTATTGTATTACTGAAAAATTTAATGCATCACTTCTTGCTATGTTCAAACCGGATAAATAGGCACGGAGACATAGCCTATACAATAATTACTAACCAGTATAACATGTTTTCGGTATCAAAAATTTACAGAAAAAGATAACTTACAGTGACAGATAACTTCATTTATGTTATAAAAGAATTAAAGTTAAGGCAGTTCCTTAAGCCTGTGACGGTGTCAAGGGCCGACCTGATCAAAGACTTGCCCACGGGTTTGATGCATTGGAAGCCTTTTCTAGGTAACATAAGTCTAGTGTTGTTTGGGGGAGGGGGGGGGGGGG
>JBCEWB010234073.1:0-23742 GCA_039654565.1 Peronia peronii
CATTCGACCCGAGTATGATGTGCCATGAGAGGATGTCATGTATTACATGCATGTGTGAGGCTAATATGATTTTATTACTATTTATAGCCACAAAACCAAGATATCAGAGGATGGATTGGCCTTTGTCTTTTCAGTCATACACACTTGCAGGCATTCAGTCAGCCAAATCAGTTTGTGCTTGTCAGTGTCTCTTGAGAGGCAATATTGAGAATTCTGATAGATGTTTTACAGTTTCACACGGAAAAACAGTGAAGATCTATCAATGTAGCACTTGAAACTGACTGTAAATTTAATTTAGATGTAGCCCAAGTATTAGAAGTGAATTCATCAAAACTAAACGTGTCAAAGTGTAAGAGAGCAGATTTATTGCCGGAGTTCACAAGGACGCTAATTTATGAAGTTGATGAAAGTTAATGAATAAGTCGGGCATCTGAAGAAAGTACAATATGTGTGACCTTCAGAACTTGACTTTGTCTAGTGGCGAACTCTTTCAGGGGAAGTAGTAATGTAATTAAACCATTGACATACTATTAATATAAATGTAAAAGTATGTCTATGAATGAAACTGCTTCTATGGGTTGCGTTCATTGTTGCAGAATGGTCTTTTCAGTTATTGCAAAAAAGCAATAAAATGAAAGATTTTCCATCCCTGGCAAATTTCGTATTAACCATTTTAGAGTGTATACTGAAATTGTTGGGAAGAAAAAGCTCTATGTTATAGCAATTGTAGTCCATAGACATTGCCACCATGTTACTAGGTAGTGAACTCAGAAATGCTTCCGTAAAAATATAGGTGTAGTCAAACAAAATACAGGTAACATGTGACTGACTTTTTTTAAAGGTCAGTTCTGAAAAATGAAACTGTTAATTAAAAAGTATCTTAATCTGTTTGTATTGAATCAAGATACAAATATAGCATATCCATTATTATTGCTGACAGTTTTTATACACATGTGATTTTTGTAACCACTATATTGAAAATTAGGACTGCCTGCATTGCGGACATCGAAGCCAAAAACAATGATGGACAAAAATTGGAACATGTCTCTTTTTCAAAATCTTCATTTCACAGGTTGTATGTACATGCATGTGATCATGAGTGAAAATTTGTTTTCGTGTTTATACCTTTCTTCTCTTTCTTTATTTCTTCAGATCATTATTTTGAAAAATTTGTTCCCTTGGATGTTCGCAAGAGAAACATGTAAGTTGCTTAAATGCATGGTCAGTTGAAGAAAATATATTCTTCCTTAATTCAAGGAGGGGCAGGGAGCAGGCTTTGAACATAATTCTACACACTAATAAAGTGAGACAATATTTACCTTAATATTTAAATGAACGAGACATGTTAGAGTAAAAAAAAGTAGTTGAAAGAGATAAAACTGACAACATGCCGGCTTGTTGTCGTGGTTATTGACCTGGACTTTATACCCCGAAAAAAAAGAAAAAAAAACCCAGGGTTTCAAAAAAATGAATGCTCCAATTTTCAATTAAATTATTTCAAATTTGATACAATTAGTCAATTGTAAGTTGTCTCCACCTAAAGAAAAGTGCCACTTGGTTAACTCTTATGTGCAAATCAATTTTGACACAAATACGAAACTTGCAGATAGCCCAGGCACCCTTTAACTATTTTTTTTTGTCTTTTTTTTTTTTTATGCACCAAAAAAAAACAAGGCATTTTTTTTTTGAAGATGGAAACACACATGTACAAAAAATACACATGCATAACTAATGTTTCAAGGAAGATTTCTGCAGTATTTCAAGGACATCAGTTTGAAAAATACACATAATTTAACAGAATACATTCACAAAGAAAAACAAAACAGGGCAGTTTGAGAAAATCTGAAATTTTTACAATCTTTTTCTTTTCAATTTCTGATCCTTATTGGTCCTAAACACCTGAAAGGCACAATCAGACTGTCCCACTGGAATGACTGTTTTGGTTTCATTTATATTGCTCACCAACTTTTACAAACAAAAACTACTTTGATAGCTGTGAAGACCTTACATACATAAAGAATTTTTGCAAACGTAACAAGTGTTCTTTGTTCTTTATATAATTTTGAGTCTTCTTGAATATTGTTTTGCAGCAATGATGAGCTTGTTTGTCATTATATTCTCTACAGAAAGACAATAAGCCATGCTGAATATACATAACAAATCAGTTCTTGTAGCACATTGTCAAGGGATACTTCTTAAACTGACTGCCATTCATTTTCAAATGTAAAAACTTACTTATTCTTTTTCTGAGAGCCAATCTTAATAAATGACAGTCGAAACTCTAAAAGGAAATGCATAAAATAAAATAAACACGCTAATACTAATACTACTGTCTGCATTTTGTAGCTCTACGGACATGATAGCCATTCCAGTGCAGTATTAAATGAGCTGGAGCTGCACTGCAGTTCAGTTATATTAATATACACCTGCATACATTACTGTCACAGGCTGAGATGATTTCCTAGAATGGAATTCAGTAGGTGAATTTAAATTGATGTAGTATACAGGATGTGTTTCATATTATAGATATATCTTTACTGAAAATGAACATAAAATGTAGTAATCATAGATTTACGGATATTTTTTTTATTTATATGGAGTTTCATGTGGCTTTTCCACACAAGCAGCTAGTGTCCTACCTCGTTGTAAGAAGTATTTATAAAACCAGTTCATATCTTTTCATGTATGCCGTAGTTAATGATTTACAAGTGCCCACTTAGATAAACAGTTTCACGGTGACTGAAAATAATTTATGATCTTTTTCTTTCTCACTCTTCAGCCATGCCTCCCCCTCAGGCCCGCACTCGTCCATCCTCATGTTTCAATTATGATTCCTCCGATGATGGTGATGATGATGAAGACGGCAGCTATTTCTTCTCTTACGCCCACAGACCTCCTCCACAATATGAATTTTTCTCATCACATCACAGACCTTTTTATCAAAGAACTCAGCCCCAAACTTTTTCTTCTGCAAGAGGAGCCTATCGGGAATCTAGAGCGCCTAGGGAATCCAGCACAAGTCAGCAGTACCGACAAAATACAAACTTTAGCGAAACAAATCAACATGGACAGTTTTTTCAAGAGACCAACAAAGCAAAAACAAAATCCGCCAAGAAAAGAAACCGAAGTGCTAAAAGGGCTGGGAAAATGCAAGGAGATGAAAGTAAGAAAGAGGCCTGTAGAAGTAGCATTATTACTTTCTAAATGTAGCTTTTAATTTGCATTTCCTGAGAAAGCCTAGCAATGAAATTATTTCTTCTTGCATATATGGTGCAGTATGTTTAATAAAAATTAATGTAGTATGTTGATAATTATAATTTTTAAAGTTTCTTGTTTATAAATATGATTGTAATATGAGAAATTATCTATAGACATGGATTCATTTAAGAGTCTGTATTACAAAATGTGAAAAAAAATTTTTTTTTTTTGAGACCTGAAAGCAAGAGTTTAAATGAACTTGTAATATTTTAGAACTGTCTTGATAATATTTTATGAAACCTTACATATTTGACATGGAATATTGTATATTATTTTGACTTACTGGGTTCAGATTAAATGTATGGTGTGTTTACTATCAAGTGCAATAGTGTATCTTCATTTAAGTGGGATCCATAGCTTAGTCTTATGTAGATGATTGTAGTGTAATGTTAGGTTTTCTGAATTGGAATGGAAGTCTTAGGAAATAACTCATTGTTATATGCTCTGTATAGATCATTGACACTAAAAAAAAAGTGATATTTTTTCATTGTCACATAGAAGATTTTTATCATGATCTTAGATAAATAGGAATAGCTATTAATGGATGGCTCTACAGTCACTTTTAACCTCGGGCAAGATGTCAGATCTCGGATGGTAATTTGGAAATGCCGTACAGTAATAACAATGTCATTTGTTAGACCTAGTTGGTCTTTTGTCAGATTATTGGTAATATTAAATGACAAAGAATCCTTTTCATGGCATTTATGCTGGCTTTTTAAACAGTATGGTATCAAGTACATTCGATAGAAACCTGTACTTTTGAACTTAAAGACACATGATAAAATCTGTTCTCATATTCAGGCTTCGTTTAGGACAAAGGCCACAGTAAGAATTCTGTATAGAGCATTTTTACTATTACACTTTGAAAGCAGTCAGTCACAAAATATCTGTTGCTGGAAAATATTGAGTAATGGATTAAATCTATAATTTCTTATAAATACTCCAATAAATAAATTTATTCATGCATTTATTTTGCACCATCATTTATCACTATTTTTTTGTTGGTTCTTAGTGATATATCATTCAAGATGTAACATTGTCTTTGTTGTGTTTGCATTGCAGCGCGGAATCAGTCTACTCAAGAAGCCTCTAAACCTGGCCACAACAAATCAAATTCACAGCAAACAAATGGGTAAATGTTTATCATTCCCCTATATGGAGTTCAGCTTTGTGCTGCAGTATGTGCATGGCAACAATAATAAGAATTATGAAACGCAGTTATATAGCTTTTTGTATTTCCAAAGAATACAGGCTCTAAGTGATTTACAGTAGTGTAAATAGAACATTGTCACTGACTGATTGATTGATATGCACAGGATTTACATTGATAACTTTTTCTGTTCTCATGATATCGTTACTAATTGTGCAAATTGTATGCCACCAATTCCACAGTGAAGCAATCTTGTTTTAAGCAGAACACTAGAGGGCAATACAAAACTGATTTTTCCAACAATTTTTCCAATTATTTTGCTGAGAGTGGAATCTTATCCAAAATTCATATCCTGGACCTGATTAAAAAAATGCCAAACTCATGACAGGTGAAAGTGTATAAATGCTTTTTTGAAAGTGAACTGCAGACAATGTCAAGCATAGAATGTGCCACTCTTCTGTATTTTTTCCTGTCTCATTTAGATTTTGTATTTTACCTTGTGCCTGTGGTACAAGCAAATACATGTTACATTGTTTCCATAATTTAGATCAGCTGTGTAATCTTTTTTTTTTTTTTTTTATGTGCTTATTGATAGTTTGTTTCTGTTATATTTATTTTTTTATCTGTCTGTTAATTGATTCTTTGACTTATCTGGTAACTACTTTTTCTTTGCAGGCAACAAAAGAGTCAAGGTCAGAAAAATTCAGCCCACCAAACTCAGCAGAATAACAGCCGTGAACCAACTCCATCTTCAGCGAACGACTCACCTAGAAATGTAAGTAATATCTCCTTTGTGAAGGTGAAGATGGAAATGATGGATGTGTAGATGTATCAGTCCAGAGCTTTTTTTTTATACGCATGTCAGTAGATTTACTGCATGCCAAAAATTAGTTGTGACACATGTGAGAAGACAGTCATCAGTGAACTCGGTGGATGCTGAAGAAGAAGATTTACCACTACTAATATGAGTAATATCGGACTATAAATAAGAATTTCTTGGGAGTATTTTCAACCAACCAATCATAATTTGAATACAAGAAATTTCAAAAGAGATATGATTAGTTTTGTACCTTGACTAGTGTTTAGGCTTAAGCACATCCTTGAAAATATATGTTCTAAATGCAAGCCATCATTTAAGATTTTAAATCTTTTTTGCATCAGATTTTGCCTTAATTGACATGGCTTTTTGATTTTGTCAGTCTTACTCTTCATTAAATGTATTAGGCAACTGGTAATTTGGAGTGGCAAATGTTTTAGAGGTATTTTTACTGTGACTAGAAACAGTTGTGACAATTAGTGTATTCAGTCCTAAAATAGCAAAGGGAATGTGAGAGAGCTTTCTGATGCTGCTTTACTTGTTTTTGAGGTCTCACCAAAGTCCAGCTCATTCATGAAAGAATTCACTTTCAAGCCTGGAAAAACTATAGCTACCAATCAAATGATGAATCAAAGTGAAGTTAGTCAGTTACTAAGAATCAACAGACAAAATTAATGGTGATGAGCATCAGTATGAAACGAATAAGTAAATAAATTTATATCTAATGACTCATTTGTCACTTCGGACTTGCAACATTAGAGAGTAACATTTTATGTTCATCTCTTTATATTTCTGTGCAGGGTGAGAAAAAAGATCAGGAAGAAAGCACCAAGAAATCCAAGAAGGAGATTTTACAGGAACGAAGACAGCGAGAAAAAGTCAGTAATGAATAATAATGTTATAAATAATAGTAGAAGTAGAGAGCATCTGTTTAGGCCTTCTCTCTGTAAAGCACAAGCTCTGAGCTCAAATTCTTGAAGATGAGAACATTTTTGTTTCAAAATAAGCTACATTTCAAGAGATTTATGTGGAAAAGGTATACATAAGATGGATGGATCTGTACATAACAATAAAACGACATATGTATTGAGTTTTGCAAGTATGTGTGTTTGTATAACACATATATGTATGAAGTATATCGAAATGTATGTTTGCAGGATAGACCAAATTTCATGTCATCTTAGACTGAATCTGTCTCATAGTATGTTTATGTTTGTTATGTATAGGTATGTAGGTATGTCTATGTGTATGTCTGTCTGTCTGTCTGTATGTATGTATGTATGTACATATGTATGTATGTATGTATGTATGTACATATGTATATATGTATGTATGTATGTATGTATGTATGTATGTATGTATGTATGTATGTATGTATGTATGTTTGTATGTTTGTATGTGTATGTAGGTGTGGGTGGAGGGGGGAGGGGATTTGTAGGTATGGAGGTATATACCTATGCATATGGAAGTTATTAATGTATATTTGTGCTGTGTATTCTTCATATATTTTTTGTTTCAATTTTTTTTCTGCACTGGTCAGAATGTATTTCCTTATGGATAAAGTTTTCATATTCGTATTTTTCACTGTTTAGTAGTTTTTGCGATGGGAGACAATTTGAATATAACAGTCATTTAGGAAATCTGAGAAAATAATCTCTCTTTGCAGGAAATGCAAGAGATTAGAGAGCAGCTGGAACAGCAAGAGAGAGAGAAGAGAGAGAAGATGGAAAAAAAGAGAGCAGCCCAGGAGGAAAAAGAAAGGATAGAGAGAGAGGAGAGGGAAGAGAAAGAACAGAGGAGAATGGAAGAAATAAGGAGGATTGAGGAGGAGAGACAGTAAGTTCAGGCTTTTGCAAGTTTGGTTAGTGTAAAACCCTTGTCAGTTAACTGTTTTCATACTACATACAGATCCTGTACATTCTCCTTGTTTTCCCTGGCTGTCTCAATTCATTCTCAATGCAGGTAGTAGATCAGCTTGCATTATTTTTCTATGGTGATGTCTCATCTAGAAGTAACATTCTTTTTTGTTCTCTTGAAGGGGTTCCTGGGTACATTTTTAGGATTTTGTTTTTTAACTTTTACTATGCATGGAAAGCAGTTAGTGAAAAATTACAGTCAAACTTCTGGATAACGACATCGCCCGGGACCGGAAAATTGTGTCGTTATCCAGGGGTGTCGTTATTCCGAGGTTTTCAAGATGGTGGAAAAAGGGGCCGTGGTGAGACTTCCGTGAATAGAACGAAGCGATGCACGGACCAGTGCCTGTGATAAGATATGTCCCAACCACGTAAGAATGTGTATTTATCCTGTTGACAAAGGGTTTACCAGTTTTGCTTTCACTCTCTGATGCGTATTTTCATTGTTTTGATCGTAAACAGTTATTTGATCGAACGCCATTTTCCCTCTGTAGTTTATCCGGGCTTGGGACTGGCATGGGTGCAGCTGTTTTATTAAATGTCATTTAATAATACAACAGAACACATCGCCACATTGGTAGATAAACAAATGTTCTCATTGGTCGGTAAAAAAGTGATCTCATTGGCTATGAGTAGGCTCGAGTAGGACATCTCACTGGTCAGAAAAGAAGTGTTTCTATTGGCTAAGAGTATGAGATGACACTGGTCAGAAACGAGGTTGCCTATTTGGCTGGAATTTTTGTATAGGGCGTGGGTGTCAACTGCCGATTAGCGCTATATCGATGTCCCTAAACAGGGGTTTTACTAAAATGTATGTCGCTGTTTTGGGGTTTTTATTACTAATAATATATAGCAAAAAAATCGGGACCAGAGGTCAATGTCGCTATCCAGGGGTTGTCGTTATTCAGGAGTGTCGTTATCCAGAAGTTTGACTGTACTTGGTATGCAAAGAATTGATCCAAAGATCTTTGAAGCAGAAACGATCTTAGACATTAATCGCATCTGTTTCGCAAAGACTCACACATGCACACATAATTCTCACATACATCCATCTGTAGAAAATAAGTTCTATGTTACCTGCATAGCATTCAACATGGAGAATGTGTGCAAATGTTTAATGAATATAAGCTGCAATCCACTATAGTTGGTGACAGTCGGAATCATAAGGTCTTGGATTTTATACACTGGTGTTTCAGATGTTTTGAAAGATTATCTTGACACGAAACTTAGGGCCATGTATTTTGAAATGATAGATCTGAATGATCCGGTGCTTTCCTTAAAGACAGTCAAGATCTATATCATTGTGTTGCAATTTGATTTCACCATTTTTATCACTCACAAGTTTACCAGAGACTTTTGAAATGTTTAGTTATGTGATTTTGCTTATGATCCATCCTCTGAAGTTAATTGTAGGATAAACGTGGGTTTGTTTCTCAGGCATAGTTTTATGTCATTCTACAGGAGACAGTGGGAACTGGAAGAAAAAAAGAGACAAGAACAGCGAGAGGCAGAGGCAAAAAAGAAAAAACTGATGGCAGCATTTGATGATTCCCTTTTCATTGATGATATGGGTGACTTCAAGCACACAGACCCTGATGTCAACAATATCATCAGACGAGATGATCTCAATTCTCTAGGAGATGTAAGTCCAAAGGCCCTCCTCTCACAAACAATTTGTCCTGATTTATCTTCTTTCCTGTGATGGAAATATTTTCACTCTCTCACTGAGCAATCCCATTGGCAAATCCAGAATTCATTTAGGCTTGGCAAACTTGTTACATTTGGACATCAAGACTTGGCTTTAGGTATAGGCTAAATTAGCCATTGCCGGGACCTTCAGTATTTGCCTTTCAAAATAGTATTTTTTAATATATTATTGTTACTGAAAAATTTGATGTTCATTTCAATTTTTAATGAAATATGTGGCAATTCCTGTGGATTACCTATGTATTTGAGGTATTCCTCCCTGTTTTAATTAGTGTCATTAGATAGTCTTGGTCTAAATTTACTTTTGCCACACAAGACTTGTTATTTCTCCCAGCTTATAATTTCACAGCATTGAGATTTGGTTCAGTTGATAAACTTTACAATGATAATTCTGACTCATCCTCTTATATTCTCATATCTCTTACATTTAGTTTGCTGCTTCTTCATTTTGTATAATCCATAGTGGTGGTGTATCATGTCTGGTATATCCTCTTATGATTACTAAATCAAGCTTCAGAAGGAGTAGAGGAAATGTCTAAATAAAGGCAATAAACTTTTTTGAGTCTGTCATATACATTTCTGTCTTTTATATTGGTAGAAATAGTGAATTTCAAACAAATTTTCATCCCATAGATATTTATTTCCCATTTATTAGACATATTATATTTTGATCATGTGAGTGACCTTAGAAAATATTTTTTATTGTTGAATTCAGCACAGGGAGAGTTGTCACTGATTAGTTTTGTCATGAAAGTAAAGTTCATTGATTTCTCTTTCTATTGACATCAAAAACTTAATGAATGAAAGATTCTCACATCAGACTTAATTCAGCTTATATCTCATGGCATATTTAGCCATTGCCACTGCATTAACTTGTAGACTTACTTGTGCATGTATTTTTTAAACTTTTTTTTTAAACTCAGGCACAGACAGATAAATCTGCAACTACACTGGAGACAATTAATGGGCTGACTGCAGAGGGTAAGTCTTGTCTTGTGATCTTCAGTACTAAGCCTGTTACTTGATAAACATCGACAAATAAACAGAAACGATATAGATGACTATCAAGAAACATCTCTCACAATCTGTTCCATTGGCATCATGTGGTGTTTCATTGTGTGGCTCATTTTCTGTTGTTTGTTTATATGAGATGCGACACGATGAAATCAGGCTCTCGTCAAATTTTGAGCATATGGAGTTATTGGTACCAGAGTTAAGCTTATCCATTTCCCTTTCTGTGTGTGAAAAAATTTTTGTTCTACCTTAAGTAGAAGTCGAGCTATTGGCAATTGAAGACAATGGGGGTGACCAGTTGCTGCAGCTCAGTTTAGTGAGAAAATGGCCGATCACTTTTGTTAATCCTTATTAATCTTTGTTAGCCCATGCCGCTTTACTGCAATTTTGAGGCCTTTACTCAATCTATTTCAGCAAATTTAAGTCCAAAATGCATTGTTAGATTGATATTGAAGGGTTTTGTGAAGAAAAAAAAATTACGCTAAAAATTCGTTCACTGTTGAAAAACACGTGATTTCTCCGGTCGCCTCAGTCTGACGAGTGCCTGATTTCATCTTGTTGCATCTCACATGTGTGTTTTATTAACATCAAAAGTGTCAGAGGAAACTGCCTGGAATCCTAGGGTTTCTGTACTAAAGTCTATGTATGTTCAAGAAGTGACGTTTCAAGTTTAAGGCAATTTAGACATTTATTTTGCTGTTTGTGTATTGAATGTTATGTAAGTTGGGAAATAACTCTTAGTGTCAGACGTCCATTCACTTCTGCTAAAACTATTTCCTAGCCACAACTTAGTTCTCTTCTAGTGGACAGAGTAAAGGCTATTGTATGTCACCATGATGGAGCGTCCAGGTGGTCGTAAAATTGGAAAATCTGTCTTTTTATAATTGAAAATGCTGCCCATTTTTTGCATACTTACTATGATTTTTTCACAACTTACTCTCTGAATGCTGCTTAAGTGTTCTGTCTTCATTTAAATTTTGAGGAAAATTCATATTCTTCATTAATTAAGTGCCTGTGATTTAATTAATAATGATTGACATTATCCACTTTGTTGAGGAGGTTTACTGATATTTCATATCCCTTGAATCTGTTTTTGGAACTTAGTACTTGAGGTATCGCAAGGTAAAGTTACGTTCTGTAATACATCTTTCAACCTCGTACTGGAGATTATCTCAACAATGTAAAGTTAGGCAAAATCCAGAAAATAACATGAAAAATTTGGTCTCTGGGGACCTTTGAGGCAGTTAGTCCCGGCCCACTACACAACCCATAAATAGCAAAACCTGAAACCGAACTTGGGTCTATCACTGGAGTAATTTAAGTTGTGGCTAGCTAGTGGCCATGCATTCTGTCTTTTTCTCTATGATGACATCAGTTATTGTTATCAACTTTAGAAAACCTATATTCATTTAACATGACTTCGTGTTGTTAGAGATAAAATAACAGAATATGGATGTGAAAGATTCTATTAATCATTACAATTTTAAACACTCATTTAAGAGTTAAATGCAGAACATTTATATTTTGCAGATCTGTGAGTAGTTCAGTTATTGCTATATCCTGGTTCATGTTTGAATAATCGAATGGTGACCATCAGAAGCATAAATGTGACAACATCACTAAACTGGCCCTCATATTTCATAGACCATTACTGCAGCGGGTGGAGACACTCAAAGAATTACTTGACATGAGTGTCACAATACCTTGTCCACTCTCTCTCTCTCTCTCTTCATGTGCCAGGTCTGTTGCAGACATCGGCAATCATGGCCTTTCATTCCTCTCTGTTGTCAGTTCTCCTGATGAGTTCATTGTTGGGGGATTCTTTTCTTGTTGCGTAGCTATTCAGACTATCTGTGTATTTTGTGCATTGTCTTCCTCCGCCACCCCTTGTCCACTATGCAGTTCCAAAAATGTCACAGTTACCTCTCTAGTGCCATAAGAGTGGTTAGGCTACTTTAGCAATTTCTTCACTGAGGGATTTCAGAATGGGTCAGTGTGCCTTGCAGTCAGGACGCTCATAAAACTTGATCTTTACCGGCCCATTTTCTTAGCGTTTTTTCATGCTTAGTAAGTAATGTGCGAGAAAAACCCTCAGCATTTTTTGTAATGGCATTCAACAGTTTGTCATGTTTTCACAGACTGACTGTGTGTTATAGAAAAGTTCATCCACCATAATTTGGACTCAGGAGTCATGTAAATGTTTAATGTCAGAAGGTGCTGAGGTGTTTGTGGTATCGATGTCTTAGTGGCTGGGCCGTTGGATTTGGAATCAAAAGTTCCGGGTTCTAATCCTGACAAGTCCCGATATTTTCTCTGTGGGAAAGACAGTTTACACACACTTTCTGACTCAACCCAGGCTAAAATGAATACTTGACTGTAGAAATGAATGTTAGTGTAAATTGATAGGAATTTGTGTGCCCAACTGGCAGCTATCTTGTATACTTTTCAGGAAGCTGCTAATTCCTGTGTGAATCTGCATTGAGTCAATTGGGATAATGGCAGATTGTACAGTACTTAGAGCCTGTACTGTACAGGGATAAGCACCATGTAAATTATTGTTATTGTCAGTATTATTGTCATTCACTACAAAGTAGTGATGAAAAGTTGCTTGGACATTTCCAATGTGAGTTTTGTACTGCCATTAGTACCATGCTGTAGTAATATTCTGTGAGTGTCTTTACTCTCCCACTTTCTCCATGACAGATTTGATCAAGCTTCAGAGTATGAACCTCAGTGAGGACACTTCTGCATCTGAGCCTAGAGAACCAGAACGGAAAGATCCAGAGACTCAGTTTCAGAGGCAGATAAGGTTTGTCTTTATAGCTGTGATTGACAGTGGGATTTCTCGCTCAACGATTTGTGATTTGAAGCTTGTAATGAAATATTATTATCACTGGACTGATTCTGTTAAGCTATTGACGACAGTTTTGTCTATTTCTATTTGTATTCATATATAATCTGTAACTTAAATAGATAATGGCCCATATTTGAGACAGAGCCATGTTTAATTAAGTCACTCGCGAAGGATCCGCCAACATTTGGCGGGCTGGTTGCTTACTCGCATGGAAGGATCCGCCACCCCTTGGCGGACTGTTTCAGGTTTTTGTTTTCTCTGTCCCTAGCCCGCTGAGAGCTGACGTATCCGTTGCTGGCGACATGTCTTATTTCGTGCGAAGTTTCACGGAGATCCGGGTTATACTTTTTGAGTTATGGCTGATACAGGGAAGTCACTCTGAGTGACCCAGGCAGTGCACAGAGAAAGGAAAGCGCAGTGCTGTGCCTTGGCTTCTGAAAAAAATGAAGGCCCAGATTTGTTGATTGAAAAAAACGAAACAAAACAAAAAACAAGACATGTTTTGATTTTTTTAAACACATTTTTATTTCATACCAACCATGAATCTGAAAATTTTCCAAAAAGTCAAAACATGGGTAATTTTTATTAAATCATAAAAAAAAAAGTTTTCAACATACAGTATTTCTGTTTGTTTTATTGCATTGTGCTTTGTTTGAAGTTCATTGTGTCAAAAGCACAAGGCAATTGAACAATTCTGAGCTGCTTGGCAATTTTTTAAAAACACTCTGAAAACACCAGTCTCCAGTGTATGTAAAATTTCTGAAGGTCCAGTCTCCAGTGGGTTAAACCTCAGGTAATTTTTGTATCACTTGAATTGTTTTCACTCAAAGCTGATGTCGACTGCACACATAAAAATAATGAGATTTGTTATATTATTACTATGGAAATTTCTGGCCAAAATTTCATGATTATCATTTTCACTCTATCTCCCCAGCTTTGAAAATACTGGGAGTAAATCAAGTAATTCTTATCAAAGAGGAAGGGGATATCACCAGAGCCCATATCCACGTGGCAGGGGTGGCTTCAGAGGTGGCCCTAGAGGTAACTATAATAACCGTTTTCCTGGACCTGCACCCTCTCAACAACAATATCAGCAACAACAGCAGTATCGTAAGCCTTACCAGCATGATTTCAGTCGACCACCACCTACCTTACCATTCCAGCATCCACCTCCCGGATTTCCATACCAACCTCGCCCAGCGTTTGAGGCTCCACGACCTTTAAAAAATGCCCCGCCAATGTATAAAAGAATGCCACGCCCAGCTGCTGGCTTTCAGAGAACTTATTCCCAACAGTCACAAGGATTTCATGGTTATCAGAACATTTATCGTGGAGGAAATCGTGGCAATTTTTCTGCACAGAACTATCCAGGCAGTCCTCGTTAGGGTGATAATCACCAGGCAGAAGTTTGTGTCAGGAAAACTGACCATCACAAAAGGATTATGATTTGTATTTGTAGTTTCAGTCCACATTTAGAGAATGAAAAGAAGTCACTATCAGATAGCTAGAATTATATGTAACCACTAAAGCCTAAACTCATCAACTAATGCTTCACCATCTAAATGAATCAATTGGTTACTGACTGGATTACTGTCTGAAATACTTTTGATCTGAGAGATTTTAATTTTGATTATGCTTTTAGATAATGCTCTTACAAAACAACAATTCAAGCAACAAAATCCATGTCTTGATATAACACAGCAGCACCGCTGATTTTATTGCACTTACTAGAGCATGACCACTCTACGGCTCAGTTCAAATTACCTGTCAGTTAGGGAATCCCCACTGATGCTCAATTTCAGCAAAATATAAGTTTGCTTTCCACATTGAAACATATTCAAATATTGGAACTTGTCAAGGTCTATGAAAAAAAAAAAACAATTCTGACAGATACAATTTTTACAGAGATATGAAGTTTCTAATGTTACTCCTATTTACAATGAATTTGGATAATCAGTAAATATTTTTTAATGTATATGTAATTCATGGCTGGAGCATGGAAATAAAATGAAATTTTCAGCTGATGTTGTCTGGAAACTTTTGAAAAAAAACAAAGGACATTTCATTTTTCTGGCTTATTGTATGACACCGAAAATGGTGGTTAAAATTCAAGTACTTTCCTGTTCCCAGTGTTGCTAGGTTTGAAGGAGAGAGGTTTAATCCTGTGTAGTCCTGGACATTGTGTCAAGCACTGATTTCAGCATATCATGTCAAAACTGTGCATCTATGACTATTAAAATTATCTTGAATTATGAAGAAAGAAAAAAAAAAACATGTTGTAGTTTTGTGATCCACAGTGGTATAATTGAGGTCTGATTTTGTCATCTAAAATTTTATCCAATTATGAAGACAGGTCTGGATCGAAATAGCTGTGTTGGTTTTGAAAATTATTTTTTTACATCAACCTTGTGGTTTCATTCAATTCCCAGCTTGATTGACTGAAACAAAAATTCACCCATTTGAAAATTTTACATTGTAATATACATATACAACTGCCAAAAGTGTTAGAGCTGAGAAATTTCACTGTAGTAGAAGGCACAATTAATGGTAAAAAAAGAAAGCAGAAATCATGAGACATATTTGTCATTAGACTGAATAAGTTGGTAGCTAATAATCACAGAAACTCGTAACCTGCTTCAATCAGGGCAGCAAAGACTAGTCTCTTGTGCACAAGTAACAGGGAGAATGTGTTATAAAGAAATACAAGAGAAATTAAGAGGGAAAATTAGGGTAATTTGAACTGTGAGTGAGTCATGCTGACCTACAAAGGAGTGGCAGGCTAAAAAGAATGAAGTATTTTGAGTAAGGTCACATGATCATGGGATTATTGCTCACATGCTGATTCATGTCCATGCTCTGCACATGGCAAGCAACTCTTGGCAAATGATGAACATTTAAACCTATCCACATCATTTGAACATATCCATGTGTGAGCGATGTTCCCTCAGACATGTGGATGACCTCAAAATACTCCATTTCACACAAGTTGAAAGATGAATTATCAGCTGTTGCGATAGATGGGTGGGATGAACTAAGTTTGCTGAGTAGAGTGTTGTTTAGGCAGCCATGAGAACACAGAGAGAATGATGACAAGGAAACAAATCATATTTGTAACAAATTGATAGTAGTACTAGAAAGATGTTTCAGTAACTCTAAGGTTAGAAAATGTTGCTTGCAATTTTCAGCACGCAAAAATTAGATATCCGTCACATGGCCACTCAAAATTTGTCATAAGCTGGTGGATCCAAACACAGTTGAGAAATTGGGGCTGAATGTGATGAAGACAATCTGATAGTGATGTTTGTATACTGCAGAAACTGAAACAACATTCATTTCTGAATAAGATAATATTCTTATCAAGAGATTTTAAGATTATCATGTAAATCAAATTGTTCTGAGATGAATATTTAGATTTATCTGCTAGGCTGTTAATTTTTTCAAATTTTCTCTTCATTTAAGCTGGTTCTAAGATGTTATCCCCTTTTCCTTCAATGTACAATATCTCTGGTTATAGTTCATCCAGCTCAAAACTTTTCACCTTATGAAAGTGTATGAAATAAGGTTCTATATGTTAGTGATAGTTTAGTTTGGTGGAAAATCAACATATGACTCATTTTGACTGGCTGCTAGACATATACAATGTTAAAGTGAAGTTAATGTTCTACGAAAATGAAATTTAACTAAGTATTGCTAATATTTCTTTTACTGGACAGCTTTGCTTGACTAGAACACTTACGTAAAACTTTAATTGTTAATGGGCAAGAAAAAATATACATTGGAAGAAACCAAAATGGACTCAAGTTTTAAACAATTGTCATCACAAAGAAAGAGAAGTCATTATTGCAGAAACATCTAATCACAAAATATGGATTTTCTGTGGACAGAAATAGAAGAAAGATTACTGGGAAAAAAATGGTGAAACTGACATTAATAACTCTTTACAAAAGATTGAAATGACAAATCATTGAGAGCAGAGCAAGATTGTAAGTTAGGGATTGGTTTGGCAGTAAAACATATAAGCCACTTAGACAGTCTGATTAGAGACAGCAAAGTAGACTGATAGTATGATATGGAAACTTGATTAGGGTGTAGGATATGTTAACTGAAGATGGCTGGACAAATGTTAGGCTGCTATTGTGTATCTTAGAAACAGAAATTGATTTATTTATCTATTTTAGTAGAAGAAATGTCAAGAAAATCAAGTCCTTATGCTTTAAATTTACCTTATTGCATATTGTCTATGTGATTACTATCAATCATTGTAACAATTTGTTATGTTTATGTCTGTGGAAAAATATGACAGCTTTGCAACTGTTTATGGTATATTAAAAGTTTAGATCAGTATATGCTTATTTATTATTATTGTTGCTGTGCATATTATTAATTATCCTAGTTTCATATGTATTTTTAAAGTTGTGATGATAGTGATTGCTCACATGTACATGAAAGTCTAACATCCATCAGGTACCTTAGCCTTGAGGGTTTTTGTTTTCAGATTCTGCTTTTAATTTTATTTGCAAATACATGTACTGAGACAGTAAATAAGAATTGGGCAGTCATGCATACCCCAAAATTTTGCTAGGGAATGTTGTCATACTGGGTTACTTTTTTGTTTGTTAGTTTGCTTGTTTTCTGTTCATTCGCTTTTTATATAACATGTTAGAAAAAAGAGAGCATTACTACCTTTTTTTCTGCTGATAATGGAGGGAGCAATATAGACCTGCTACTACATGTAGGACACTGCTCATTCTTTCATTTGAAAAAAAAGGCCTTTTTTTCTATTTTGATTTTACTTGTCTCCACAATTACACTGCTGACCTGTTAAGTCAAAGATGCAATTTATGTGATTTGTCATCTTTTGCTTATCATCTCCAAAAGTGTTGATTTGTTCCCAAAAGTGTCATCCTGTCTTTCATTTACTTTGTGACATATATTACTGATGAAGCTAACATATTTAGTTCACCAACATGTGGAAGTCTTATTTAGGAAAAAAGAGGACAGATCCTTAGAGATGTCTGTGATTCTTTGGACAGTAGAGGCTGATCCGTTCATATCAGAGTTCTTAGTTCTCATTCAGTATGGAACAGCCATTCATTCAATAAATGTAGATAGGTGTAGATTTATTGTCAACATTTGCCAGTTTTGAAAGGCCACAATGTCAGGCTTAGTAGAGTTTTTGTTTGGGTCTGTCTTTCTTTACTTCAGCCTGAACACAGGACAGGTAACTTCTCAAATTGGGAAAGCCCTTGTCAAGTATTCCTACCATGTTAATTTGCACCATTTTACAATGATCAGTTGATTTTTCAATGTTATCATTAAAGTTTGTTATAGCACAGTCATACTCTTTCATGTTTAAGATATAAAGGCTCAAGTCATAGCTACCAGGTGATATATAACACTATCATATCTTGTCTCATATTTTCATTACATTCTATGTAGTAATCTTATTTTGGAAGTGTTTTCCATTCTGTACTTACCATTTCTGTTTCAGTTAATGCTCTGCAGCCTTTGTAGCTTTAAACCTTGTCTGTATTTTGGTTTATGAAGGGCTATTTCTATATAATGTAGTGATGGTGCACTTTCACATGGTCATGAAGAAGTTCACAGTTGGATTGAAAATCTTTAAATGTATGCATGAATTTATATTTGTATGTATGGTACATGTATTTGTAATTACTGTAATTGTGATTCCAGCATCAGAATCAGGATTGATTAGAGATAGCCATCTGAGTCCCTATATAATGAATGGTTTATCTGAGCTACCAACTAGCCAGGAGAAAATTACGTTGTAGAAGTGGTCAATTTATAGCCTCTCCGCGTAGGATGTAGATGTTTCATTCAAATTATGGGAAAAATGATCAAATTGAAATCAAGTGGTGTCATTAGGAAATACACTGAGATTTGCTGTTTTGGACTTCTGGGTTTGGGCATTGTTTGGATAGCTTTGCTCACACTGCAACTTTCATAAACAGATGAAATATTGCATCAACAAACTTTGAATCATAATTCATTTGATATTTCCAGCAGCAGGTTTTGTAATTTTTGCTCCTGTTTCCTTTTGCATTCTTTCTACACTACATGGTTCAATGTATGCAAAAGTGCAAAACTTTTTGCATCTTCACACAGTTGCAGATGTGACACCATTAATCAGGTGCCTCGTGTTGACATCATTGGTTTGTCTACACTGAGAGGTAAAGATCTCATTTTTGTTATTGTCGTTTCGCAGCTGCCCATTGTAAATGGAAGTAGGAGGGAGATTGATTATTACATCAGTTTAGACTCTTTTGTCAAGCTCTAGTTGTTAAGGGACATTTTATATCATCTATGAGGTTCCATTTCTTGATTCCTTTTTCTTTTTTTTTTAAAGCCAATTATTTTTTCTTATATTTTTTTTATTTTTGGCAATACAAGATCCCAGGACAGGATTTTAAACAAAATGTTTAAACTTTTCTCTAAACAATTGATAATTTTAGTATATCAGGATACACACCGGTGATGAAATTCTTAAAGCAAGCTTCAGTCTTTCCCAGTACCTATGACAGAAAACTCCCACATCTTTACATCACTTACAGTACAGGACTGGTTTATCATATTCTCTATTGATTTTATCCTTCGAAATATTTGTTTCTTTTAATTAGTGTATATTGTATTGTTTTATATTTCAGTATTAAACTTGGTTGTTTTAAATTTTTATGTAAATGTATTTTTATGTCATATTGCCAGGTTCTTTACAATCAATGATGATATGACATACTGACAACAGTATTTTATAATTTGGGTTTTCTATTTCTAAACTGCATATTTTTGCTATAAGATTCCTGTATTGACTTTGAATCAGTTTTAGTGGAAATACTGTAATTCCATCCATTGTCTTCTTCCTGATCAAAATAATTCCGCCCGTCATTTTCTTTGTTCTTGATAAATGGAGTTGGATCAGCATATTCAAGATGTGTACACTATACAGAATGGGTAATGGTTAGCTTGGCGATGGCATACAGTGCAATAAAGAGCTGAACGTAGTAAAAGTTGTTTGTTATTTTTGCCAGTCTGATTTTAAACTGTTTTGGGCATATGTTCAGTTGATTTGTGATGGATAAAACTCAAAATTAAGATAAAAGAATGGGTAAAACTATAAATTAAGAGCCATGAGGAACATCAGAAAATGTCCTGAATTTGTTTCCAAAGAGAATCAGTATTGTGATATGCTCCTTGTCTGTGCCTTGTGTTTTGACACACACCCAAAAAAAAAAATCCTTCCCTGTGACAGACTGCATCCGTTTACAACAGTGGGGATTATTTTTTGATCAGTCCTATTACATCCCTTTGCCAGACACAAAGGGTTACCTTACGTCTCCTTATATCTTTCAGCTACTTGCAGACATATCTTGGTCACAAGAGTAAGAGCTATTAAACAAACACGGTAGAGAGGGAAAAAATCACATTTGTTCTATTACTGCTTAGTCTTTGCTTGACACGTACACATTAAAACATTCATGGTTTAGGGAAAAAATTTTCTTATTATCTTAGTCATGGTTTTCCGAATTTCTTATGATCAGTGTTTGAAATGACAAGAAGAAAGTGATTTTTTTTTTCTTCCTTACACTGCTTGTTCAACACCCATTATATCTAGCAAAGGGAAGTAATAAAGGTGTCAAAACTTGATGTATTTTCAATTCCAATGACCAATTTGAAATACAGTGTATTGTTCACAAATGTGTATCTTCAGTGCCATTCCACAGTGTAACAACTGATTGAATAATTTAACATTTGAATTGTGTGTTTTATTTTGTTTCATTTAAACAAATTTTTGTTTTCATCTTTATCTAGTTACTACATGTATTTCTCTGTTTCAATAAGATTAATTTCCCTTGAATATTTTTTCTTATTAGTGGATCATGTGAAAACTGTTTGGTCAAGAAAATGTGAATGCAAGATCATAAATTGACATACTACTACAGTACAATAAATATGAATTTCTTATACGTTACATGTATAATTAGAATAAACATGTACTATGTATTATTATATTAATATCTGTGGTTCATATTTATGTATTGTTGCATGTAACATGTCTGTGTATTTGAGTGCGCACTTTCTGATTATGTAACATAATGTCTTATTGAATCATAAAACTATCTAACGTGATTGTTTTTTAATATAACATTTATTACTTGATGCTTATAGTGATATATGTCATAATTTTATTTGTAAACATTTGCCTTTTCTTTCGTTAGAGATAATTTTGCTGAATGAATAATCATAACTGCTACCTGAACTTTGCAGTATGTATATACAATCATGTATATATCTACTGCCTTTGCTTCAGTGGATGATTTTGATGAAAATGTTCATTGAGGTCAGCTACTTAATAATAAAGTGAATCAGACTAATCCAACAGAGAGTTAAGAGTATAATATATGTGTTCATGAATGAATGAGGATGTATGGCTGGCCAGCTGACTGGATGGATGAATGGATGGATGGATGAATGGATGGCTGATAGCTGACTGGATGGATGGGTGGATGGATGGATGGATGAATGAATGAATAGGTGGATGGATGAATGAATGAATGAATAGATGAATGGATGGCTGGCTGGCCGGAGGGAGGGATGGATGTTTGGATGGATTGATGAATTTGAGTTAAATTTTCAACTCAGAATTAACAAATTAGATCAGCAGAATACTGGAACAGGTACCTAGACTCAAGTATACAACAGACAGACAGACAAATAGAGATAATTAGACAGAGATATTATAGATCTGACTGAATTAAAAAAAAAAAAAGGTGAGAACGAAAAAAAACAGCCTAGATATGTAGATGGTACATACATGAAATTACAGTATATTTAACTCAGTCACTCCCACCAGATACCCACTGTGATGAACAGTTTATGTTAAGATCTCCGCTTTGGTATAAACCGTTGTTTCAATTCCAGGTAATCTCGCGATGGCATTTACAAATATGTATGATGTTCTCATGACGGAAGAGCTATTTGTGGTTAAGGTTTTGATAGGTGATCTATTTAGCTTGATAGTAAATCAGTCAATAATGGATCCACGATGCACTACAGAGATAATAGTGTATGTATGTGTGTGCAGGTTATTAATCTGTCCACTGTTCGAAGAAAACAGTACTTGATATTCACTTTCATCCTCTTGACCTTCCATTCAGGCATGGCTGATAAAAACAGTATCACACAAAGGACACGCACCGCAATTATATAAGACATACTGACAGACAGATATTTACAAGAAAATTTGGAGGAAAGATGGACTTTGATACATGTATGTGTATTCACCTGGTGAAAAAAAAACAATAATTATAGGAAGTGAGTATTTCTTTATGTTACATAAATAAATACACATTCATGTGGCAGAAAGTGATGGTATCACACACCATCTTTTTTCCAAGAATATATTTGAATATATGTACAGGTATACAATGATGGCAAACGCCACCTGGATAAAGAAGAGGCTTCAATTCCCGATTTTGGTTCGAAGAGGAGAGAGGCTATAATCCCAATCAGGCAAAGCAGAGGCAAAAACTACAATCCCGTGATTGGGAAAAGTGAACTTGTTATGAAGAATCCTTGACTAAGATAAATTTGATAAAGTTTGCATTGCACAATTGTTATTGTTAGACTACAAGTATATAATACATGTGCGAATATCTAAGTTCTGACATGCCTCAACTGCAACACCGTACTGGGTTAGCTCTAAACAGGGTTAAAATCCATAGGCCTAAGGCCTAGCTAGATCTAGATCCCTCCATATCTCTGCTGCCTATTCCCTCAATTTAACATTTTTAAAAAAAGTGGCGAAAACAGGTTTTCATACCATTAACAACAAAACAAATCTGTTAAGCAAAACAAAAAGGGCGCCTCGTATGAGGTTCAAGCCCTTCCATTCTCAGTGACAGAAGTCACTTGTCCATTCGGCCATGCAGGACTATGATGATCTGATGGAAAATTCTAATAAACAATTCAATTTCAAAGCAAAACTGCTGCTCTGCAATCTTTGTTTTCTTCCGCTGTTTCCTCACTTTTCTTCATCAATCAAAATTAAGGTCGAAAATGCATCAATCTTGGATGTTATGAAGTTTATACCATACATATGTCAGCTCTAGGAAAAGTGCAAGCCTAGGATTTATTCATCTTCTTACTGGCATGATGACAAATGACAAACATGCTAATTCATCATACAATGATGCATAAGCATTGCAAATGAGATGATGTTTCTGGGACGAAAATTTCTGACTTACTGGGGAGTTCACAACTTTATGAGATCTAAGTAAGAACATCTAAACATGGAGAGGTTTATCAGTCGCTACAGCGAATGACAGAATTTTTGATGGGACTGGCAGTTGTGGTGGTGCAGATTAATATTATTACCATATGATAATAACTGTGTGTGCGGTTGTTATGTTAAGGAAAAGGCAGAGAAAAGACAGGACAAAACAGAAAAAATACTTATACTGACAACTGGAACTCCTTTATGCCAGGAGTTATAAAAAAAAAAGAAATATGTCTGTGATATCATCACATTCTGTCACATGAAGAAATATACACAGTGTGTATTTACTCCTGTAACAGGAAGAAATACATACTTCCATAATTATATGCAAGGAAAAAAATCTCACTCCCATCCTCTTATATTTTCTTCTAAGCACAATTGATACATGTACCCACAGCAAATATACACCAAATGAACAAAAATCACAAAAATATGACTGTTACAAAACAATTTACTTTCTTTTTTCTATACATGTTCACTGTGAATTGAAACACAACAAAGGCCACAACAATACTGGGTCCCCTTTTTTAAAAAAGACCAAAAAAAAATGGTAATGTCATACCAGTCATATGAATTGCAACATGTAATGGAAAACAACCACATGTAAGTACACTCTAACACAGTTAGTAAGAAAACACTTAAAAAGAAACTTGCATTATTAAGAAAGAATCTTTGGGAACGGTTTTTTTTGCTATGTAATTTCTTATGCTTACAAAGAAATAGAACGATGGG
>JBCEWB010234290.1:0-23738 GCA_039654565.1 Peronia peronii
TGTATGTATGTATGTATGTATGTATGTATGTATGTATGTATGTATGTATGTATGTATGTATGTATGTATGCACGTTTGTATGTATGCATGTGGGTATTATGTATGTGTGTATGTCTGTGTGTGCATGTGTCTGTGTGTGTGTGTGATACGTGTGTATGGATATGTAAGTATGGAGGTATATATGTATACAATGGAAATTGTTAATGTATCTTTGTGTTGTATATTTTTCATATATTTCTTGTTTCAGTTGTTTTCTGCAGTGGTAAAATGTATTTCTGTGTAGACAAATGAACTATTCGTATTCATATTCGTATTTGTTTTTGTAAATTGAGTTAAGCACATACCTGTACCTGAATACTTTATATCTTTGACAATGTAGTTCTTAAAGAATTAGTTCCACCATTGAATTTCAGCATCGACTATGTACCAATTTAAAATAGAACATGTGCAGGAGTTATCTGATGAAATGATGCTTATCTTTTTTTTTTTTTTTTTTAAATGGCCAAAAATTACTTAGAGAATCATGTTGTGAGCATGAAGATCTGTCACACTGAGCTATAGAAGATTAGATGCTATTTTGATTCTTTCTCTGTCTATCTAGAAATGGATAACAGCGATGATGGAAGTGACAATGAACATGACGTAGCTAGGACTGAAGCAAAGTCATGCCGTTCAAGCCAAGACAGACATAGTTTTCCATCCAGTGTCAACATCCTCAAACCACAAATTGACCAAATTTTTTCCGAGGTGCAGAAGAATCTACCCACTATTGACTTTGACAGTTCTGATGTAAGTGCAAGAGTTCATGGGTGATTCAACATCATATGCTAAATGAGAAATGAGGCTTTTGTACGTAATGTCATGAGATGAGAAGCAGTAACAGTTCATTGACTGATTTATTTGTTTGTTTATTTATAATTTATCAGTTCATTTGTTTATTTATTTCTTCTCATCATCAGATTTATTTATTCAGTTCTTTCCTTCTTTGTGTTTATCTGATTTCACATAATTAATTATCTTTTTTTTTTTCATTTATTATAAAACAAAGATAATCACGCATACAAAATCTTCTTAAGAAATTATTAATGCGTGACAAGACTGCAAGGAATTCAGTCTCTTCATATACACAATATACACAGGAAATATTTTCTGCAGCAATGCATAAATACTACCAAAATGTTGTTCTCTAATGTGATTCATATGCCAATCTTTATTAACAATAACAACCACAGTTTGTTTTCAAGACAGTAATCAATACTGTAGGCAAATGAAATTATGTAAATCTTGCTAAAGATAGTGCCATAAATAGATCTTTTAAAACTTAGTTTCTTCGACCATGAGACAGGAAACATCTTTCAACATTATAGGACAAATTGGTCCATTATATCCAAAATATCAGTTTGATCATACATTTAATTTTTGCATTATGACAAACCAAAACTTAACTAGCTCTCTTCTCATATTATTATATCAACAGATTTCTTCCGACAATGATGAGCCCATATTCTTCCACCAGAACCTAAAGCTGAGTGAACTGGCTTCAGTTTTTGATGATGACAAAGATTTGGATACCTCACTGAGTCAAGGGAGTGTTTCGGAGCTTCCCGAGTATGGCTCTCTCTCCCAGACTAGCACAGGGGATAAGAATATATCTGCCAGTGTGGAGACATCAACCGATGATAATTTATCATTATATGACAATGATTTGGCTGCTCTTCTGACTCAGGTATCATTTCCCAGTGCAGATGACATCGCCAGTTGGCAGTCTCTGACTAGAAAAGTGGAAGAAGACACGGAGATGCTGGAAAGCAGAGAGCAAGCAGATTTGTTGAGATCACAAAGGCTGGGCCACTTTGAGAAGTCTTCCTCCTCAGAGAATTCTGAGAGCGTTGTAGATACAGATCAGTCTCAACGAGAATTCAGCACACAGTATTCACAAAGTGACCTTGACCCCGATGACATTGCCATTGAACTGAACAATACCAGGGTCAGTGATAACGATACCAAAACCCCACCTCCTACAGTGAGATCATTCACTGATCGGTTAGAAAGAGGATTAAAAATTCTAGACCCCGGCGAACGCAAGAGAATGTTGAAAGAAAAAGCCAGGAGTAAGGATGAGGAAATAGTATCCCAGTTTACCACACAAGAACCTACAACTTTGAACCTTCGGCTTTTTGAAGAACTTGATCTAGGTATGTGTTCTTGATGATGATAAATTAACCTTTTCACTGGTATCAGTAGTACCACCAGGTATGTCCAAAAATTTGGTCTCTCATGTGCAGGAAAAAGAATATGGTATGTTCATAGCCAGCCCATCATCAACCACTTCTTCTTTTATTTTGATCCAATGTTCTGACCACCGACCAATGTTTCACATCTATATGCCAGAATCCTTTGACAGATGCTGCAAGTTGATGATGGGCAGAAAAGGTAGCAATGAAAGCCTAAACAGGTATATAATCACCTTCTTCCTGTAACAGTTAGTAACACGGAATAACAGTTGATGCTCCTTGCTTGCCTATGGGCAAGTAGAGGACAGCTGCTGGTTAGCTCGCATGCAGCGTGAAGAACTGAGTGCAGGTGGGGATAGCAGTGGATGGAGCTCGGGAGACTGATCATATCACTGATGCTTAGCATAGGACTGCAAAAGTGGCATAGCATTAAAGTGGTTAATATTGTGCGATTTAAAAGACATTTCAAAACGTAATATGGATATATAATCTGATATTTCAATTTCAGCCAAGTTTAAACTGTAAACTCTGATTAAATTTGGAAGGTTATATTGATTTTGGGATTGACCATGCAGCAAGAATCTTATGTTTTTAACATTTTAAAACTTTTTAGTTAACTTTTAACATCTTTTTGGTTGTTACTTGGCCCAACTAGATCCTGAGAGCTGTTTTGGCCATGTAAGACATAAACCAGTACACTTACATCAGATTTCTGTACTTTCCCCTGCTCACTAATTTGCAGCATTGCTCATTTTCATGGCAGTTTTGCCAGCTTGTGGTACAATTTCATGCATTTTTCTTTAATGTTTGATAATCCTCTTTATTTTCATACTGGTAAAACTTTCAGGATTATGGCAGAATTCATAATTTTTTAATCTTATTTTGTAGATCTCAAGAAAATTGGCTTGTTGTTGATCATTATAACTATTTGACAAAAAACCCAGGGTTATATCAGCCTTTGTTCAGAATCATACTGTTAAATAATAAAATAATATTATTTTTCAAATTTAAGATAATTTTCTTTGCTTCATAGTGCTTTCAGGTGTGTGAGATGTTAATATAGTTCATTTTCAAAACTTCTTGATATCTGTTTAAAATGTATGACTCATTTTGCTAATTTTCATTGCAGCAAGGTATTAGTTTCAAATATAACCAGATATGCATAAACAGTTGATATTTATTTACTGCAGACTCAGTGATCAATGCGGCCACTGAGGAAAATGTCCCTGTAACCAGCCTGAGGGTAGTGGGACGACCGACAGCCAGCCAGATTCCTCGACCACATGATGGCAGTGGGGATCAGCTGAAAGATACTGGTGAGAGAAAGGGATGGGAGGTGGCGAGGGGATAGAGGGAGGGCTTGGCAAGAAAAAAAAAGATAGGAAGGGATGGGGTAAACTTTCACATTCTGCTATATTTATCTGAGGCAGGAACTATCATATTATGCTTTCAACATCCAACATTTTTTTTTCTTTTATCCTCCTCCTCTTTACTCCCTCCACCACCCTTCCCTTTTTTTTCCCCTGTTTTCTTTTCTATAGCTCATTTTGGACTGATATAATGAATTCCACATACAATAGATGGCATTTATGTAGCCCTTATTCCCATACTGTTTCGGTCTTAAAACCTATTATTAATTCATTACCTCAGCAAATCTAGGGGAGACATTCACATATATCCTTAGCCTCCTGGGAAGCCTACAAAGCAACTGCTTATTGATGTGCTCAGATTCATATCAGTCTAACAATACCATTCTCTGTCTATAGTCAGATATCCATTTTGTCCTGCCTAGAGTCATAAAAAGTGTGTAAACTGTCTTTCACAAAAACAAAATGTCAGGCCCTCATTATGATTCAAAATCATCAGCTTCTGATATTGAGTCTGACAACCCAATCACTAAACCACAGATATCACAATGTGATACTTGTTAATGCAGCAACATATATTCGTCACATATGTACCTTGTTTGAAATGTTCAATGTTCAGTTTAAATGGAAGAGAACAAAAATCTGACCTTGTGTGTATGACTGAGCACTGAATCCTTTTCCAGCAAGTGCAGAGGAACTGACTCTTATGCAAAAGCTGGCACAGCTGTCGCTAGCACAAAGCGGGGCAGACCTAAAGTCTGTGAAATCGGTGGACCCACATACAGGGGCTATCATCACAGCCACTGACAGCCGACTGATCGCCAACCAAGGAGAGACAACCAGTAGTGCATCGACGGGAACAGTGGCCAGTGCTGCACCAAGACAAGAGGAGACGACTGATGCAAAGAGCAGTGACAGTGGATCTCAGACTCTTGGTAATCTCAATAATGATACATAAGGCACCTTACGTGCCAAATTGACACGTAACATAATGACATTCAGGTGCTGGTCAGTTTTTAAGAAGCAGTTGAGATGTTGGCAATTAAAGACGATGGTGTGACCTGCTGCTGCAACGGGGCAATCACTTTTGTTATTATTTATTAATCCTCTTTTAAGTTATGTCACTAAATTATAATTGCTGGACAATACAATATATTTTAGCAAACTGAACTCTGAAATATATTTTTTAATGGATATAGAGAGGTTTTATGCAAAAAAAAAAAAAACAATTTGCTTAAAAACTTCACTCACTGTTGAAAAAAATTATGATTTCCCCAGTGGCCGCAGTTTGAAGAGCACCTGATTTCATCTTGTTGTATCTCAAATGAATAGTAAAAATGGATAAATAGTAAAAAGAGGGACAAGCATGAACATGCCTATATACATTCAGTAGATCTATATCAAACGATATAAAAGTTTTTGTGAATGAATTCTTTGGTATGAAATAGTGTTATGAGTTTTCCTTTAGATTTTAAATGAGGAAATATTTTCACATTTCTGATGTCATTGCTGAAATTATTTTAAGTTTGGAGATACTGACAAGGAAAACCATCTATTTTATTGTTCAAAGCACAGTAAATTATTGTGTTCACCTGATTAGTGTTTCAGCACTCAGAATGATCAGCATTAGACAATAGTTCACCCGTCAGTTTGGCCATGGGCCCCTCCCACTTTCATTGAGATGTGTTTTTTATATTTCTGTCCAATGTAGTTTATAAGCTACTAACGGCAGATGTTTTTGCACTGATCAGAGAAGGCTAAATGTCATGCTTCCTTAACCAAAGGGTCACTGCACTGTTGAGTTACTGAAAAAGCAGATTAAATGTTTGTTCTATTCTCACTGTAGGATTCAACCCCATAACACTTCCGTTGAGAAACAGACAACTAACCAAACTATAGCACCTTCTAGAACTACTGAAAGTTCTAGGCTTGATATTCGTGAATACTATAAATTTAACAAGAATTTTGGGATATGATGTCATGCTTTGAGCAATGGTTACTGTGCAACTTTTGTTCAATGAAAACACACTGTGCCAGTGACAAGTCTGAATATTTCACTCTTAGCAAATTGTGACATGAACCAGTGGTTATGACAGAAATAGCAAACAGACTGAACAATTGGCAGTGTTCTGGCAATAAGACCATTAACTATTCCTTAAGACCTGGATTGACAAAGACATTATGTTCTCTTTATACCTTTCAGTCTCCCGGGGGTGGTTATCTCGGCGAACAAAGCACTAGTAAATCCATTTCTTGTTTTAACAGCTCACACATCAAGTGCTGGCACCAACACAGCAGGCGGAGTTGGAAAAGCTAAGATCTTGTATGGTCGGCTGAAGCATGGTAGGTACTACAAGGGAAAGAAAAGTTCTTCTTAGTTGTTAACTCTGTCGGGGGGTCATTGTGACACTTCCTGACAAGTTGTGCACTAATTTTCTCCACCCATGACTTGAGTGCACCAAGCCTTGGGCCTCCACAAATGTTAGTTTTGGCTATTCCTGAATGTTGTAGGTTACATCCTTTATACGTCTTTCAGCCTCCTGGTGGAGGATATCTCGATGTTGTAGGTCCATCTTTTCTTTCGGTCACCTCTTTTTCGCTTCTTTACTGTTCCTTTTAGCATTGTCCTGGATCTTGGTATGAAGGTAATGGTTAGGATTAGAATTAGTGTTAGGCTTAAGTTTAGGATTAGGATCAGGGCTAGCACAAGAGTTAGAGTGAAATACATAATTCATTCAAATATCGTGGAACATTTAATTACAACTTTCTTTTTATTTACCATTGAAAGAAATTATACTCATCATCAAGTTTAAGTTCTGTTGGCCTTCTGTCCCTCTCAGCAGCCACAGTTGAAATTTTCCAATATTGAGATGTCAGTTTAATGTCTTTTCTGTTGTGCTTTTCAAATTAGTTTATCATCATCCTGTGATATCTTGTGATATTTATTCACAAAACCCCCCTAAATTTTCAAGAATTTAAATTCTCTTTGCTGATAATTTTTATCTGATATTTCATTCACAGAAAAGAAAGAGGCAGAACCTCCCACAGTGTTTATCGACCTGCGTGGGTTTGAACGACAGAAGGAGGAGGAGAAACAAGGCTTGCAGAGTGTTCAGCGAGTGCTGGGCATCGATACAAAACAGAGGTAATTGATGAATTCTATCGGAAAATATGTAGAAAATGTGACGAAAGGAAATACGAAAGGTATTTAGTGATGAGATTCAAGTTTTGAAAAACTGACGCTTTTAATTGCATCTTCTATGTTTTAGTATTGATGAAACTAGACTTTGGACAGATTAATATTTGTATTTTAGTTCTTTTTCTGGGACAGTGAAGGAGAGGGTAGCACAAAGATTATCGTTGTAAGCTTGGCAAAATGCAGACATAGAACACAGAAAAAAATCAACTTAGTATCAGCACATCCGTTCTTAATCACTTTACTACTAACAATTGTGCGAGATATGTCCAAAATTTGGCCTTTCATGTTCAGATAAACATACGCAGAATGTCCACCGTCAGCCCACCGTCAACCATCTTTTCTTTCTCTTTCATCCCAACCATTGACCATTGTTTCATATCCACATGCAGAATTTCTTGATAATAGCCACAAGATGATGACTGGCAGATGAGGTAGAGATGAGAGCCTAGTCAAGCATAACATTTGTTTCTTCTTGTAAGAATTTGTAGCACTGAATAACAATCAACATTTCTGATTGCCTGTGGGCAAGTAAAGGATGAGTGCCTATTAGCTTGAGACACGGTGGGTGGGACTGAGTACAGGTGAAGATTTGCAGCAGACAGAGTGAAGGAAACTGACCAAATCCCTGATGCTTAGTACAGGAATGCAAACTTGGCATAGCAGGCAGAGTTTTATCTAGGCTGAATTTATCATCAACAAATTCTGATTTTTCAGTTATATCCCAATGACATATTCATAGGGATTGATTCAGGGAAGAAGTAACTATTGAATGCTATGTAAAAATAGATACAAAATATGTGGAAGTGAAGGTGACATAAAAAAAACAACAAAGCAAAACTGAGCTGTTTCAGATATGACTCAATGAAAGGGTCAGAGAAATTGGAGTACGAATCAACTCAGACAGTGAGCCAAGAGGGTGAAAAGATTTAGGAATAAAAGTACTTTGGTGATTTTTGAACACTTTTGTTAAAATGAAAACAAATTGAAGCATTTTAGTTGGAAATCTGGTGATATGAATAAGCCCGCTATTTCAAATATGGCTTACAAAAAAGTTTGCAGAGATATTGTATATCTGATAATCAGGCTTGTACTTTACATAATTTTTTTTGTAATAAAAAAACTTTTTTTTTTTCTGAATCTAGTTCTGTGGAATCATTTACCTCCTGACATAGAGTATGTCACTGATGTCTTTGAAAGTTGCCAAAGTCATGCATATCTGAAGCATTTTTAAAGCTTTCAATTTCTTAAAACGAATTTGTTAAAGGAGCTGTTGAGACACATACACTTTTTAAACAAGGTAGAGAGCCTGTTATTGATTAAGCAAACATTATAAATAAATGAACACACACACAAAAATCTGTCTCTCCAAATTCTTTGTGTTGAAGACCCAGTGTACCCGCTTTGAGATAGTCTGAAAGATGTTTTGGTGTTTGTTGCATGTAAGAACTTATTGCTTGCATTATAAAAATTCATTTCTTGCGTCAGTTATTTGTTTATCAAGTTGCAATGATGTTTCTTGAACCTGTCTCCTTCTGATGCTATTGGTGATATTTTTAGCCTGTATGCCATGTGCATAAAGAGTGCGAATATATTTTACATCTATACTATGTCTCATTAACTGTGAATAGAATTACCGAATTTCCTTTTTAAGGGCAAATAAAATTCATCTGATTTTTTCTTATTTTATCTTACCTTGTGTTATGTTATCTTATCTATTTCTGTCTTTCCTGTTTATCAAAATAATCACAAATTGTCTTGTATTCAATTTCAGTGATGATGAGAGCTCCAGTGACGAAGAGGAGATGGTTGAACGATGCAACTGGCGACTGACGCGGCAGAAAATCAAGGAGGACCTGTCCACTTACGGAGCAGCAGGTGTCAGCCAACCAGACAAGAAAAGTGCAACAGGGGCCGGTGCGACCGCGGTGCCAGGGAAACCCAAGTACCAGAAACCACCTCGTGTTATCAACCTGCAGGTTTGTTTGCTCTGAGTTTATTTTGATGTGGGCATGTTACATGAATATGGAACTAAATTCGAAATTTGTCACAGAAAGAAATTGTGACATCAGAGGGAGAGTTCAACAAGGGGGCTGAACATCAATTGTAGCAGAGCTGTTTGCTTTGTTTTTGCTTTTTTTTTCAAAACCCTTGTGAACTATCCTATCCCTATCCCTATCCTTGTCCTATCCTATCCCTATCACTATCTCTATCCCTGTCCTATCCTATCCCTATCTATCCTATCATATCCCTGTCATATCTTATCATATCCCTATCTTATCCTATCCCTATCCTATCCCTATCCCTATCCCATTCCTATCCTATCCTATCCTATCTCTATCCCATTACTATCCCTATCCTATCCTATCCTATCCCATTCTATCCCATTCCATCCTATCCCATTCTAGCTCATACTTTCCCACCCTGTACTACTCTGAGCTGTCCTATTCTATCAAATCCTGGCCTGTCCATTTCTGACCTGCCCTAACTGGAGTATTGAAGACCCTTGGAATGTTTGGGAAGACTTCACAGTCAGCTTCCATTATTCTTTCTAGCTCTCAAATGCTCTGAGACAAATACTAATTATGATACCAGCCCATTGACAGATATAGTCCTGCCAATTCTCTGTTATTCTCTGTCCACTAGGAACATGCAATTAGCAAGAAATGGTCAAGCACGCAGACAACAAGCCCAATGATAGAGAGAACGGAAGGAAGGAATGAGGAAGTGGAAGAGGACAACAAAGCAAAGATGGAAAAACTGGAAGCAGAGAGAGAGAAAGAGAGACAGAGAGAGGAAGCGAGGTTAGGGTGCTAGAAATTTTGTTGATGAGTGTAACTTTAAATTCTTCTTTCTCAGAACTTACCCTGATCCACCAGTTAAAAAATCCATGAAAATTCCAAACTTAAACCTTGCTTGGAAAGGGATGGGCTCCTGTAGGTCCAACCATCCAAAATATGTCACATGACACAATTTGTCAGTCACATCTCGATGACTCCAGACAGACTTGATTGCTGTTGATGATGATAGATAATGTGAGCATTTCTCATGACTACAATGTATTCTTCACATTTTTTTTTTTTTTTTTTTCCTAAACTAGAACCAGCCAGATCTGAACATTTGGAGATTTTATTCTTCATATTAGTAGATTTTTTTAAAATTAAAATTTTAGTAACGGATTGACAGTTTTTGTTATCGTTTAGGACACTCCAGGAAAATAATGATGATAAGTGAAGAACATTGAGGTTTGAAAATTTGACCAGTAAGATCCTTTTTTTCAAATTTTTAACATATCAAATTTAACAGATTGTTGCTTGCTTCTTTTAGTGTCTTGAATTATTTGTTGATTGACAGTCTGTCTTAAATTTCAAGACAGTTGTATAAAATGATGATGACAATGATGGTGTTGATTGCCCTGATGAAGAGCCATTTGGTAAGAAAATTTGGCCAGATATATGAGTTTGCTTAACATCAAGTTATTCATATGGGTTTTGATGTATTTGATTAGTTACTGGGAGACAGTCATCTTAGATTTTGAGACATTTTTATAAATGGTGATGATGATTATGATGATTTATGATGATTATGATGATTAGAAAACTTTGATTTGAGCTAGCCGAGTGACAGGAAGAAGTATCGTTTGAATTCTTGTAATCTAATGTGTTCTTGCTCTGCAGTGGGTTTTGCCAGAATTTTCAATAGCTAACTGAAAGGTCACATCTACATAGTAATATCTTTTGGTGCACTTATAAAAACAAATGTAATAAAATCACCAGCATAGCAGAAATATAAATGTAGTACAGGCATACACGAGCGTAAGTTGTGAGTGGGACACAAGACTCAGATATGGGGGCTCTGGTGAAATCTGTCAGTAGTGAAACTTCTCGGTTCTTAATTTCAGTATTCCCTCATTTCATATGAATTTTTGAAATTTTGTTTTGAATAACTGAAAATTGCTTTTGAAGTAATTCCCTCATTTCATATGAATTTTTGAAATTTTGTTTTGAATAACTGAAAATTGCTTTTGAAGTAACTGTATTCAAGTTTTCTTTTTGTGTGATTATTCATTATCTGATAGGTCTTGTGAGTGCATTAAGCAAACTACATCCAATGTTTGCATTTCTTTAAGGAAACTGAGAGAGGAGAGAGAGAAAGAAAGAGAGAGACGGCTGCGGATGAGCAAGCACATTGAAGCTGCCCGATCTCAGGCAACAACTCAAGGGAGACAGTTGGCAGGGGAAAGCACTCCGGCAGTCTTTGATATAGTGAGTATCAAGAACACATGCAATAATGATCCAAACTAATCAAAATTTTTGTGAAATGAATTGAATATTAGACAATCAGGAGGAATTCATGGTTTCTTTTCCCTCAAAAGAGGAAATGTGTTGAGCATTTAAGCATTAATATATGTTTTCAAAACTTGAAATGTAGCGGAAGCCTCAGAATGCCATTTGAACATAATCATTACAAGTTTGAAAAATCTTTACACTCATATCACAGACTTAAGGAAAGTTGAACTCAGTATATAACATGTTACTCATGTCATCTGAGAGTCAAACCCAGGTTCTTGAGTGATAAACAAACCCAGAATGTGGATAGACAAATCCACTGTAATTAAATCCAGGCAGACAGATGGTCAATCAAAATTGACTTACAGTCAAATTAACCAGTTAAATTCAGACTGGACTGATAGTCAGACCCAGACTTGTAGGAAGTTTAACTCGGATTAACTATAGCTCTAGCTTGATTAATAGTTAGACCAGACAAACTATTAGACGAACCTGGACAGACCCATTATCAAACTGTAACGTTGCCTGTGAACAGGAAGTGTCCTATGAGCCAGCCCCTACCACACTGCCAACCATCCTGGCACCTGAGAGAGAAACCCTCCTTCTGTCCATCCATCTGTCCAGCAACGGAGAGATTGTCCAGCACCGAAACAGGTCCAACCGTAGTGTGGATGCAGGTCTGTTGAGCATTTTACTTCTGAACTTTCAGTTTTCAAATAGATATATACAGGCTTTTACACAATTTCCTGCTTTGACCCAGCTTACAGTGTGTTCATAGACAGTCATTTATATCAGTCTGACAAAGATTTGAGCACCTATCAGGCTGCTGCCTTGTATATGCCCGTGTATGCTGAGCAACCCTGTGAATGTTTTTATTTTGTTGGGAGCCTGTTGGGACAATAATAGATTATGAAGTGTTTAGAGACTGTATCGTGTGATACTAGTAATAAGTGTTACTTTAATCATTTCTATTAAATAAAGGTTTTTATATGGTCAGTATGCCTCAGCATTCACAACATCAAGGCCACTATCAGCCTGGAAATGTGTATTAAACTACATAGCATTGAAGATAGATAATAAATTCATTTTGTTCCAGACATTGCAGCATTTCTCTCACAGTCCTTTCAACTTGACACTAATTTGGTTCAATCAAATGTTCTTTCCCTTGTCAGATTGAGCTAACCAGAGAACACAGTAATCAACACATTCATGACTAATGAAAAAAATGGTCAAAATTTTAGATCTTGATAAATAGAAAAAAATCATGAAAGTATTCTTTATGAAAGTAGGCAGAGATATGAAACACAAAAAAAAAAAAGATGTCATGACAAGAAATACATTTCATTGCCTGATTCATTTTTTCAGAATTTTCCTTTGAGTAAGCGTTCCTCAAAGTTAAAGACCAAAAGTGATTTTTTTTCCTTTCTCTATAATAGTTCATATGAGATGCTTCATGATGAATCAGGTACTCGTCAGATTTTGAGTATATGGAGTTATTGATATCACTGTGAAGAATATTCATCCTTTTCTGCCTATGAAAAAAATTGTGTTCTACCTTAAGTAGAAGTTGAGATATTGGCCATTAGAGACGGTGGGGATGACCTGTCACTGCTGAATTTAGTGAGAAAATGGCAGATCAGTTTTGTTAATCCTTATTAATCGTTATTAGACCAAGCCACTAGATTACAATTTTTGGGTTTTTACTCAATCTATTTCAGCAAATTGAACTCGTAAATGCACTATTAGCTTGATATAGAAGGGTTGTGCGAACAAAAAAAAAAAATGGGCTTAAAAATCCATTTACTGTTGAAAAACACATGATTTCTCCAGTTGCCTCAGTTTGACGAGCGCCTCGTCATTTCACCGTGTTGAGTCTCATATGTTTTTGGCTGACCATTAAAATGGTTTATGGATGAAATCCTTTCTTGTATTTCAGGTGAGGGCTTGTCAGCCACTTATGCAGCCCTGCTGTCCTGGCTTCTCTCCCTTGTGCCCGAGGATTTTTCCTTTCTGGGCACGCAGTCATCAGCCAGTGAGGCTCTGACCAGTCGTGGTCCCCCCTTTCATGTGGTTGGGTTGCAGCAGATGTGGTTTGAGGAGGAGTTACGCCTGTGTGTTGTGGTAACGCCCTCAGAGACATTTGAAGTTGAAGTGGGGAGGCACAGCAGAGGAAAGAAAGGAAAGGTAAGGATAGACAAAGAGAGAAAGATTTATCTATGGCCACATCTTCGAATACTGTCTATCAGCCTTGCACTCTATGTGTCCTAGTCTACATTCCTGGGCTGAAAAAAAAAGTCTCATCTACAACCTCTGTTGATTCTGAAATATCACTTGTGAAAGAGATATGCGAGAAACTTACCAGTTTTCATACCTATAATTGATTTGCCATGACTATATCAGTTCCTCTCCCCAGGAGGCTTGTGTAACAAAACGAAACCAAAATATAATAATAGAGAGTATTTATAAAGCGCTTATCCCCGTGCAGTACAGGCTCAAAGCGCTTTACAATCTATTAATAATTCCTAAATTAGGATGACTCTATGCTTCCACTTACAATCAGTTGAAATATTTTGCTCATGTCTGATTAAGAACTAACAGAGAATGTTACAAGCAGTTATTTCTGCCATCAGTGATATGTTTTTCAGGCTGCAGCAGCTTGTCTAGAGTCTGCCTTGTTCTGATGCAATTCATACATTATGGCCTGTACGTATATGTGTGTGATTTATATTTGATCCACTTTTCTCCCTCCTATCCCATGATCAAAGTTGTCCTAAGACCTTCACTGATGACATCCACAGGTAGACTCTGCCGTTTGTTGCAGCCCAATGCTGCCTTCTGTGACTTTGCAGAGCTCAGGCCCATCCTCTCTTCAGTGTTGCATTCACAATGCCTGTCTTGCCTTATTTCATATTCCACCCCTTTCATGAAGGAATTTGTTTCTGAAGACAAAGACAATCTATCCTTATCTTATCTGTGTATACTTTTCCAGCAAAAAGATGAAATGAAAGGGAGCTCCAAGTTTGCGCAGCACATGACCAAACTGCTGTCTGTGAACACTCTCTACACGGTTTGTCCCTGGATCCAGACTCTTGTGTCCGTGGAGGTACAGAGTGAACGCCCAGAGGACAAAAATGCTCCCCCGTACTCATACTCGCCTCCCTTGCCCAAGATCTCCACCAAACCTCTCTCCACTTTTGTCCAGGTGAGGAACATCCTCTTGTACATTTATTTTTAGATAGCTTGCCCTAGAATCCCCGTTCAGTCTTGAAATGTATTGTGTGTGGTATTCTCCCCGGAGAAACCTGTCATATGTTGAAAAATGAATATCACAACTACTTTATGATAACATAGTAATTCAGACCTATGCCAAAATGCTGCTGATGCTTCATGGTATTCCTGCATTTAAAAGCTATCAGATAATACCACGTAAAGAAGAAATGCATCCATAGAATTATGAGTTAGTTCAAAAAATAGTAATCTCATCCATCAAAACTTTTGTGTTATAACAATTTTTGTTCTCAGTTTCTCTAAAGTGTTAAAAATGAGGGTAGGGTGACAAAGTTGAAATCACAGTTCAGACACACTTTTAGAGGCTGTAAAAGTTACAGTTAGGGAGGTTGAAAGAGTTAAAATTTAATTCTGGTCTTCTTTAAAGAGGAGGTTAAAAAGGTTTCTCTCCTCAGTCACCATTCATTCTCTTTGTCACATATGTTTTCTTTAGAAGGCTTTATTTTAAAGGCACTGAAAATTCACTCGTTCTTCTTTTCCTTGTCACAGGTCAATCCTGACCCACAAGCAGCGAGAAAGATCTTCAACATTCCAGTGGGCTTTTTCTGGCAGACAGTTGACAATGACGAAAACTGGTGTGACATTGAATGTCATGATGACAGTGTCAACTACGAGACACAGAATACCATGTCCTTGATCTACAAGAAAATCTTCCACAATCCTCTCTCCCTCATGGCCATACTCAACCGAGTCTCTCAGGTCAGATCTGTGTTCTGTGATATCATACATTATTTCAGTTTGTTTTTCACAGGGAAAGAAAAACTTGCCAAATGGATCCTTATGGTCATACTCATACGATAAATGCCTAGTTCATTGTTTGGCTAAATGAAGCTTAAGCCATAGGTGAATGGTTTGAATCTTTTACTACATTGCTCTTAAAACATTGTTTCCAGTGTTAAATTTCAAAATTGTCACCTTCAGTCAAAAGATCAAAGTGTCCCCTTGACATTTCTAAGGTTAAAGATGAATTAATCTCATGGAAGGGAAGCAAACATTTTGTGATCATGTTGTTCATCATTTTGATCTCCATGAAAATCTAGATCTTGCCGGTTTAGAGTGAGTCCTTGACTAGATTGGCCTCTTTACTTTGCCAGCGTTAAAGTTTAATAATGCATGTATATTTATATCTCACATCAGATGAAGGTCAAGCATTTTTGTGATCATGTTTTCGGGCACTTTTAATATCACAGGAATATCTAGACCTTGTCAGTTTAATGTGAGTCTTTGTCTGGCTAGATCCGTTGACATTTCTGTGATTGAGGGTTAATAAATCCTATGTCAGAGGAAGCCAAGCATTTTCATGATTGTGTAGTCCATCACTTTTGTTTTTATAGGAAGGTCTCGATCTGGCTGGAGTCCGACTTCTCTACCCATGCCCAGAACTGCTGAAGACTCAAAACTCAGAGATCTCCTCATCCTCTGACCTTGACCTTTTGAATACTGTGGGCCCTATCCTGGCTCTGGCTCTGCGCGGGACATTTGCCAGGACAATCTGGCTGGATTCTGTAGGACCGTCGGACCCACAGCTGGCTCGGAGAACTGACCCCAACTCCCTATGTGCCCAGTTTGGTGGGGAGTCTCGGGATAATGTCCTGCTATTCTGTCCCAGAAATCCATCTCGTGTACAGGTACGAATGGCTGTCTGCACTGCTTATTTTCACAGAATTTTTATATCAGCTTTTTTGTATTTCTCTATGTCTCTTTGTTGAAAAGTGAAAATGTTCAAACTTGAGTTAAAATGCATAATATCAGTAAAGTTTGATATCTGCCATGCATTTTTCAGGTTCAGTTGAACCCAGTAGAGATATTTCCGGATTTTTTTTAGAATATGTGACATGTTGATATGTATTCCAAGCTACTCTTGGGAAAAAGAGGGCTCAGAACTTTATTTTTATGCGTCCATCAGCTATTCACCTCACAGTGTTTCACATATGTCTTTATATTATCTGTGTTTCTTAAGTTTCTCTGTCCTGTAAATGCTGAGGCATGTTGTAATGCCATTTGCTGATCTTTATTTGAAATTATTATTGTTAGAAAAAAGGAAACTGAGATGTAACAAGGTCCAGTGATCTTTCTAAAAACTACTGCAGGGAACAGTAGATTGGAAGTGAAAAAGACGGTCGGCAGACAAACGTAAGATCACAAATGGACAAAGAAAATGTTTACAGAGACCCAGGTTTTAGTCCTCGACTGCGACAGGTGAAGAAGATTAGTGGACAGCTCAGCCAGAACGTCCCACTGGCTCTAGATGGAGTGAAGAACTAAGAACAAGAACAATTTTTTTTTTCTTTTTAGTCTGTGCGGAAATTTTCCCACAGGAATGCTTATCAGAGACAGCTAACACGCAGCAGTTTGGTAAACAACAAAGTTTGTTTACAGATCAGTTATCCAGAATGTTTTGTTGTGACATTGTGAGTGGGCATTTCAGTTCTCTGTGACTGTTTTTTTTTTTTAGTGACAGATTTTTGTTTGTACATTTTCACTTCAGAGTGAGCTGACCCGATGGTTTGGAGGACGTGTTGCTAAAAATGTGTCCTCTATCGATGTTGGAATACCTTATATGAGGAAGGAGGAAGGCAGAGGAAAGAAAGGAAAGAAGGTGAGAAAAATGATCAGGACAAACAGAACAGGGACAGTACTGTGAAAGGCCCATTCTGTACTCTGTCAATAAGAATGAAGTAAGAAAACTCATTACTGGTAAGTTCCTTTGGGCTTTTCAATCCTTTGCAGATAAGGCTATCTCAGCTGTTGTTGTAATCCTGCCGAGCCGTGGTGAAGATTGTTAAGAAAACTCATCATTTGCCCATTGAAATTAATTCACTGATTTAGCCTGTAAGAGATTATAACCACCAACTGAAACCATTCCTATTTTGTGGGATTGAAACTCGATGGGTATTTCATTTCCTGCCTGATATCTATGACTAGCTATGAACTATAATAACCCTCTGTCCTAAGAACATGTATGAATTAAAAAAAATTTTTTTTTTAAACATATCAGGACTGGATCACACAGCTGTGTAATCTATATGGTAGCACTTAAAATGAACCTATGAATGATTTGGGGGAATGAATCAGTTAGAATTATTCTGTAAAATTGTTTATGGTAAACATTGATACTTAAATAGATCTAAAACCATAAACGGGCATTTTTTTTATAGGGAGTGAAGATGGAGGGGGGGGGGGGGGAGGGGGAGGGGTGGAGGAAGAGGGAAGGAAGGTTGTTTGTTTCTGTCTTGTGTCTTATTTGATGATTAGAATTTGTCTATAATAAATTTTATTATTTTTTGTTTGGTTTGGTTTGGTTTTGTGCAAGTGGTGATGAGGATCATTAAGTGATTGAGAAAAGTGAAGAATTTCTCTCAGGAATTGGAGTTACTGTTAGAGTATTTAAAAATGAATAGCATTCAAAGACATTCATGGGCTGCACTTCAAAAGAGGCAGCGAAAAACCAAAAAAATTCCCCCCTCCCCCTCCTCTTTTTTTTTGTCCTTTAACCTGGGCTTTAGGAAGTGCCAATCATATGGCCAAGTTAATTAAGAGATTTCTCAGGAAATTTTTCTTATGTCTGGAATTTAGAATAGAAGTGAAAGGCTAGGATTCTGTGGCAGAGATGAGATGGATGGACAGGAAATCATGGAGTGCCACCAGAAGGAAGAAAACATGAACATTTGTGGCACACAGCAGAAATTTATCAGATGCTGTAAAATTTTTGGTATTAAAAGTTTGAATCTGCCATGTGTTTTAAGGTGAATTGGGATGCATGAGAAGTATTCCTTCATTCTTTAAGAATTTTTGAAATTTTGGATAATATTCAAAGATACTTTTTACTTTTAAGCAAAGTGTATTCCAATGTTTCATATCAGGAAACAGTGCATGATAAACAAGCAAATTGAAACTTGTGTCATGAAGGGGTTAACTGTGTGATGTTACATTAATTTTCTCAATCGTCTACCTAGGCCATCTCGACCCCTGACCCCAAATACAATCAGCTATCCACCCATCGACCACCAGCCGCCCTGACCGCCTCATGCAAAGCGGACATCTTCCTGGTGTTGTCTCCCCTGATTCCCACCAGTTATGTTGGTGTCCTGATGGCGGCGGCCCAGAGACGTGGGTTCCAGATCCGAGGAGTTCGACGTCTGTGTATGACAGCCAAAATCGCCGGAAGTCTTGGTATGCCACACCTGAACTCTTTTGTTTCCTACAATTGAGACATGAATTTGTTCATGCAGAGAATATATACTTTTATCATAAATGAGCAGTCATTGTGCTCAGCCCTATTATGTCCCTTCGTTGGACAAAAGAAGTGTTGAGCAAAGATGAAAAAAATCATTTACTTCATGTCATTCAAAAGGCTGAAAACCAAAAAAATGCGATAACATTATAACAGTAAGAAAACATTCGCTTTATACTATATGAGATGCGACACGATGAAATCAGACTGTCGTCAAATTTTGAGCATATGGAGTATTTGGTACCAAAGTTAAGCTTATCGATTTCCCTTTCTGTGTGTGAAAAAATTTTTGTTCTACCTTAAGTAGAGGTCAAGCTTTTGGCAATTAAAGATGATGGGGGTGATCTGTTGCTCCAGCTCAATATAGTGAGAAGATGGCCGATCGCTTTTGTAAATCCTTATTAATCTTTGTTAGCCCATGCCGCTATACTGCAATTTTGAGGCCTTTGCTCAATCTATTTCAGCAAATTTAACCCCAAAATGCATAGTTAGATTGACATGAAGGGTTTTGTAAAGAAAAAAAAAAATTACTTTAAAAATTCGTTCACTGTTGAAAAACACGTGATTTCTCCGGTCGCCTCAGTTTGACGAGCGCCTGATTTCATCGTGTCGCGTCTCATATTATTGGAGTAATTTTTCAATCTGTATGTTTCAAATAAAGAGCATAAAAGTGATTTATTTCCTCTTTACATTGTTTGTTCAACCCTCTTTGATCTGGCACAGGGAAGTAATAGGACTGGTCACAATGAACCCCCATTTAGAAGCAGCTGCTGGTTATAGTCACATAAGAAAAATTGAATACAATCAGCTTTTGGGAATGTCATCTGAGTGAACCATTTCGCACATAGCACCTCTTTCTCTTTGTTTCTTCTTACTGACTCACTCTTTGTCTCTCTGTATATCTGTCTGTCCATCATTTGCTTATCTCCTCTCCAACGAGCTTATCAACCTGTGTGCCTGTCTGTCTGTCTATCTGTCTTATCTGTCTGTCTGCCTGCCTGCCTACCTGCCTGCTTGTCTTTCTGTCTGTTCATTTGCTTGTCTGCATGTGTGTTTGTTTCTCTGCCTGTTTGTCTGTCTCTATCTTTATCCACAGAAAATTAAATCAAAGACAATATGGTAAGAGACAATGCAGAGCAGCTCTTTGTCCACCATAGGAATCTCTCACAGAAGTAAAGCCAAGGTCTTTGAAAAAAAAAAAATAAGCAAGAAAAACTAGCTTTCGATTGTAGGGATTAAATGTCACAGTCATAGCATTGTGTTATTCCAGCTGTAGAAAGTTTGAGACCTAAAGTAATGATAATGACTTTCTTCACACACTGTACCAGGAATAAGTCCCAGCATGCAGTTCTGTTTCTGTCCGGGAGCTCGGCTGGATGAGATGTGTGATGATATGCCGCTAGAGGCTATTGCTCCGAGCACTATTTTCTTGCTGCGGAAGGAGAACGCAGCCCACAACACGCACAGTTTGATAGAAGCTTTCATGGTGCAGCTGACGCTGGCCGGCTTGCTGGGTAAGGTTAGACTCTCAATTTGTTGAAAATAAGCAGAGACCAACTACGAGTTATGCTTAGTCCAGTTAACTTTTTGACTATATTTCAAATTTGAATACCTTAATGATATCTTTTTCCTTTTTTTCTTTTTCCTTTGTTTTGATTTATCTTGGTTGTTATTGATTTGAGTATTTTGTCTGTCTGTTTGTCTTTAAACAGTTGTTTGCACTGCTTTTTTTTTTTTACTTATGTGATTTCACCGTGTATAATAGTCTGTGTTGTATTTCTTCTTTACCTTCTTGTTCTTGTTTTATAGCTGGTGCACCTGTTTTACTTCTGTTATTAAATCATTTCGTTGTTATAAATTGCTGAGAAATTTCTGATTTTCTGTAATGATTTTTGTTGAATGTTTAGAAAGATCTTTATTGACAGGTCAATGTTTATCATTCCTTATGAGGCTGTTACTTCCTTTTCAAATTCTGTTATGTTTATCCATATATGTCACTTTTTGCAACATGCATAGTAGGTAATTTTGCATCAAATTTTTTGTATTGACTCTTACACTGCCAGGCACTGTGGACCCAATATACCTTCAATGCCAGCCATATGACAGACTTTGAATAAACCATTAAAATTTTGCATTTTGGGTTAGTAGAGCTGACCTGCAATTTGCAGGTCTGGCATTTTGGGGTAGTACAAATAGATCCATAATTGCAGGTTTAGAAGTTTAAAGGTTAAATGTTGTGATGATGCTGTGGACCTGTGTTCTGTTGAGAAATTATATTTTCTTGCCTTCATTTTGATTCTGCTTCAGGCTGTTTTCACATGTTTTCTTTGTATATGCCATGTTTGTATTTCAGGCTGCGTTCAGATGAGAGCTGATGACAAGCTCAGCTCCAAGCACCTGTTTCATGCCTCCACCTACACCGATGGCTTGCTAGGAGTTCTGGGTGGACACTTCATCAAAGTAAGACTGCAACAAGATACTTACACATAACTGTGAATATGGACTGATCTGCCATAATTTTTGGCTGTAGTGTTGCAGAGTATGGGCTATACCTGTGAATTTGTTTACTTTCACTCTCTAATTCGGTTTTGTTTATCTGCATAAACGTGATGTTTTCATATTATTGTCAGAACAGGCTCGCAGTTTTATGATCTTCTTTCATGTCTTTATTAATTCCAATCCTTTTCTTTGTGACAAGTTAGTGTGCTTGCCCATTTTTCTGAATGTCTGTGAATCCATGTCCCTGTTTGTATGACCTTTTTTTCTCTTTCTCTCTCTATGCATTACACAAAGTTCACAAGAATCAGTTTTAAACAAAATCTGTAAACAGATTGTCAAATCATCAAATGCTGTTCACTAAATACTAACAGCATATTTGGTGTATGTGATTTGTTTGAATACTTGAATAAAATGTGAAAAAAATAATGCTTAGATAAGGCAGATGCTTTGATGGCTGAAGATGCCCAAATAGTAAAATAGAAATGTTTTATATCATACCAGGCAGAGGAATCATTGCATCGAAATCATCATATATAACTTCATTGGTTTTTCTGACTCCCCAGTGTCCTGAATTTGACATCTCACATCTGAGAATGAGTTCGTCCATCAGTTCGTCAGTCAGTAAAGATCTAGAGCAGATGGCCATTGTCATTCTCCTGGGGCATGACATGTTGAAAAAATGTGGAGTTTTTGTGGGTAGGTTTGTGTTAGAATTGCCACTGTTTTAATTATTTTGTTAACTTTTCATATACCAGATACAATAGTCAGGAAATGCGATGTGTTTCATGATATGTTGAAAAATGTCTATTGTTTGTGGGTTTGTCTCTGTTAGAATAAGTTGCTGTTTTTTAGTGTATTATGAACTTCTCATGCATAGTTTCACCAATCAAAAAAAAAATGATGTCTTTGATAATGGGTGAAAGAATGTCGAGTTTCCGTACATAAGTCATTTTGAAAAAATGACATGTCCTTGGTGATATGCTGAAAAAGTGAGGAGTTATGTGATTTTGTAGATAATTGTTAAGTGGAATTGTTAGCGTGCATTTTCAGTGTTAACTTCTCATGCATCATAGCAATGCCGACAAAATTTGATGTCTGTGATAGTATGTTGTAAAAGAAAAAATGTGAAAAAAGAAAAAATGAAATTTTAATAGAGGAATTTTTGTGTTGGAATTGTTATGGTTCATAGTTATTTAATCTGCTCAGCTTGCTCTATTTCATGTCAGAAAATCCAATAGATAGTAGTAAGTTTGACCTCAGATATGACATATGATTGGCAACTTGTTGGTGGCCCAGTGAGTGGATTGTCAGACGTAGGATAAGAAGTCCCAAGTTCAAACCATGACTTGTCTCAACAGTTTGTCCTTGGGAAAGACAGTTCACACACATCTCCTGACTTGACCCAGGTTAATATAGGTACCTGACTATAGACAGAGAATGTTATTTTTAGACTCATAAGGATCTGAGCGCCTAACAAGCAGTCGCTTGTATGTTCTGAGGTAAAAAAAATAAACATTTGTGAATGTCTCCTTTTGATCTGTTGGGCTAACAATAGATTGTAGAATGCGTAAACCTGAACTGTATGAGAATAAATGCTATAAAAATGCTTTCTGTTATTGTGACAGTGAATGACATTCTGTTGCATAGAAAGATTTTTCTTCCTTCAGTTTGATGAACAAATTGTAATTCTACATAGGATGGAACTTTTGGTGTTAATGCATGTACAAATTTTGTCCATTTTTCATTGTTGATAAGCAGATTTGTAATAGTTTTTCATGCACATGTATCTTTTCATTCTATTGGCAGAATGATGAAAAACATGCTCTTGTCAATTTAATACTGACAAACATGTTTGTAACAGACCTTATCTAACATTTCTCTCCACTAGACAAAATACTGAATAACACAATGCTGTTGTACAAACAGATTTTGATCAATCTAATATGAATATATTTTGTTTTCGTATCTATACATATGGATAGATCAATATGTATACAAGTATTAATATGTCAATTATATCTATATGTGTGCATATGACAATAAAGTTTAAAAAGGATAAAAAAAGAAAAGATAAACGTATAAGTAACAGCTCTGTAACATGTAACGTTTCCATCGAACAGGCAAGATGCTGAATGTGCTGCCATACAGTAAGACTCCCGTACAGCCCGTATTGTCAGACAGATTTGAACTGCTGGGTGTGAAATGGATTCCCTCCCTCAGCATGCACCAAGCAAAGGAGTTGACCCCTTATGAAGTGGGGGACAAGCGTTGGAAACAGAGTGTGCGTTTGCTGGCCACAGGTTTGTTTGTTAGGGATAGGATTGATTCTTCTATCTTTATTTGATTGATTGTTCATTCACTCATATCTTTATGATTATCGTATTTCCTTATTTGTTCATACTTAATATCTTACACCTCATCATTTGTCAGGGCATCTTTCCATCTATTTTCTGTCTATCCATCCATCTGTCCATTTGTTCATCAGTCCATCCTTCCAGTCATCCATTTATTTTCCTATCCATATATCCATCCATCCTTCCATCCATCCATCCATCTATCCATCCATCCATCAATCCATCCATCCATCCATCCATCCATCCATCCATCCATCCATCCATCCATCCATCCATC
>JBCEWB010234400.1:0-23725 GCA_039654565.1 Peronia peronii
CAAATACATATTTCAAATCTATAACCAGTTACCTTTCCAACCATATATCACATGCCATGGTTTAGCCTCATTTCACATACTTTACAATCACTTTCTCAGAGTCACCTACACATTCACTTACAATATGCCAAAAACGCGTGAACTGGTGGGAGTTAAATGCCTTCACATAACTAGACTAGAAGCCATTATTGCGAATTCCGAATTTCCTTTTACCCGAACCAATCAGCGTGGTCACAAAGGTAAAAATTGGCCATTGTCCTTTCCACATGGTCTCCACCAACGCAGATGCCAGTGGTTTGAAAATAAAGGAGAAAGTGCTTTGGATGGGCTGAGAGGGATTGGACAATAAATTTACCTGTATTGAGTATGCCCCATGCCATGTATGGTGTAAGTATGCCTTGTGTGTTAAGGGGGAGGATGAACTGCGTACTGGGGGCCAGTGCTGCCTAGCAATTGTTCAATAATCAAGCATTCCGACACAGCCTACCATCCTGGTATACGCGTACTAAACATGCACGAAGTGCATGGGCAACTATATATATATAGGGCGTTGTGCCTGTGTTATGATCACGGTCTTGGTTCAACAGCTACCACCATGATGGGATAGGCAGAGCTGCCAACTGACACAGATTTCCGTAGTTTCTACGGAAAATTGAACTCTGCTACGGAACTAGGGTTATCACTGATAATCTACGGATTTCTGACATGACAGTCTAGTGTGAAAGTTGATGAGATAAGAATTAAAAGTTTACGAAAACCGGCTGATCCACACTATTTAGGCTATTAAAGGCCACTTTCTACATTGCGCTTTTTTTTTTTTCTTTTTCTTTTTTTTCGCTTGCGGTTGACTCACTTTGTATGGACACACTCACAGATTTTGTGGTGGCTTCCTCTAGCCATTTCCAGAGTTAGAACCTTATTAATAGTAGCCATTTTTTCATTGCCAAAACTTATTCAACAGTCTTTTTCAGGACTAAAACCTACTCATCAGCAGTTCTTTTCAGGGCCAAAACTTAAAGTCTTTTCCAGGATTAAACACTTAAAATACCATTCTGCCTCCACATTTCTTTACTTTACTTTTGCTCTCAATGGCCACATTGAATCTGGGGGGCCACAGTCCAACCTGGCAGCTGCACAACTGTGCCAGAAGCTGTTTGGGCAGTAGCCTGGCACGGTAGTTTCAGGTGGGATACTTGGCAGTTTCAGGTGAGGTTCAGGCCATGAGTATCAGTTTACAGTTTTTGTGACCGGCGGATAGTCCACCATCACCTTAATGGTTTTTTGTCATGGCTGGACGCACACAGACTGGACATTTTAGCCAAACGCTGATATTTTCAAAATTTGTCTTAACTTTAAACAGCTATAACTCAATTATCGCACAACAGAGATTGACAAAAGCAGAGCATGTTCAGTAATTTTTCTTTAATCCAATAATAAATTCATATTAAGCGCATATTTACAAAAAGCACACCCATTATGCCTACCTCACAAAATCAGGTCACGTCGCTTTGGCAGGTGTGAATAAAATGTTTAATAAAATGTCTGTTTCGTACTTCCCAGATCCAATACATATATCTCTTGATTTTCTTTTCACTAAAATACAACCATGGCTACCACTGTTTTTATCCACTTGCCTCTCAAAATCTTGTAGCAACAGGAAATATCCGTGAATCAAGTGGAGCTAGAGTCATAATGGCCTTGTCTGGTCCGAAAATTTTTACAGAAACTGCAAACTGTCTGTGCCGCAGATGGTTATCTGGCGCTCGCCAGCCTCAATGTGGGTTGGAATATAACATGGTGTGTGTTACATTTTTATGGCTGGACTATACCCATGGCTGTGTCTGGCCCCCAGGCTCTATGTGGGATCACCCTTAGGGCTAACAACCCAGTTAATTCAGCGTATGGGCTTGAATGTAAAATAAAGGTGAAGTGCGGAGGGAAAACCGCGTTTTTTATAAAGGGAAGTAATCATGTATTAAAATTCGAAGTCAAACTCTCTTTTTTTTTTAACCCATTAGGGTTGTCCCAGGAAATTCAAATTTAGCGGATTTGTCTCTATTATTATCATAAATTAGATCTAGTCTAGATCTATGTACTATCTCTACAGAAGTAATCTAGATAATCGAGATCTAGATGAAATTCCCTGATATCAGTATCTGTTGCAGATAACATTGAAACCATTTTATGAGCAAAGTCTAGGATGCAGGTTATTGAAAAACTGGCAGAATATTGTGGGAGTGACTATAATCCCCAATGGGGGATTTTAGACTCTTGGACACACTTGAGAAATATTGTGTATACGAAATAATTTTAGTGCTGCGGTTCTGAAATACCGATACATTGGTGTATTGTATGAATGGTGACGGTCATCTCACCGATATGTCGATGTATGGCATAGAAAGATTCAAATCACGAGAAAGTAGCAGCAGCAAGTAATTAAAACTGAAACTAAATTATTAATGTCTAAAAATCTAGATCTGGTCTAGTTTTAAATCCAGGTCATGATGTATATGATGAAATGATAGTAACATTCTTACCTCTCATTTTCTATATCAAGGTGAAGATGTGGGTGAAAAAATTGGAAACCCAGTACAGCTGAATCCAAATCAGATCCCTGCCAGTAAACCATCTCTCACTGGATCTGCGAGTGACAGTGGGAAAGCCACATTGTCAACAGCTCTTACGCAACCTCTTGCAAATACAGGAAATACACAAGGCATGGTTAACAAGACAGACATACAGGTAAACATCTATAGATAGTTGCCCAGGTCATGGTAGTTTATAATGAGGATGTTTTTTTATTATTTTTCGTCATGTTACTGACCACCATGCAGTCTGAAGTTTTCTGGGAGCTGATTTTTAGCAAGTCATGTTTTTCAGTAGATCTAGATTTTGAGTGGCAGAAATATTCTACTCTGTAGCAGTTCATTATGGAGGATTTTGTACTTGTTTCATGAGAATTATGTCGATCTTCAGTCCCTGTATTTGTTGCAAAATATAAACTGTCTTTACCACTGTAATCACTACATGAGAGAAGGACTTGAAGTTCTGTTTCTACTGTGTTAGAAATGTCATTTTTGCAACAGTTATGGTGATGTCTTTAAACAGCCCATGAAATATGATTGGATCCCGATAATGCTCATTTTCAGAGGCAGGACGGTCATTTGCTTTCACTACTTCAGTCTGCTTGTATCCAATTTTCTGATCTTTGTGATATTTTAGGGTGACTAGTAATTTTTCATGACATTGTTTCAAAGTATTTGAGTCAAGTGTAGGCATTCTATGGAAATATTTGGCTTGGCAAGCTAGATTAATAAGTCATGATTTTATTTTAGAATTTTATTAATGAGCTGCCAAAAGTTAGTGTAATAACAATTTTAATCAGTTAGCCTTTGGAGATCGAGATCTTGAAGAAAAGGAGTGACAAATTCATCTTCTTGGATGGTTTTCTTTCAAGAATGGTTCACTCACAGTGATAGATCTCTCTTCTCTACAATAAAGTTTTTTTTTTTTTTTTTTTTTCTTCACCAGGCAAACCAAAATAATAATACGCTGAAGGTCAACAGCAAGAGCTCCACTCCCACTACTCCATCTCGTGTTCACCCGATTGCCAGTCTTACCCCATACCAGAACCGCTGGCGTATTCGAGCAAGAGTTACTTTGAAGTCAACAATCAGAACATGGAGTAACTCTAGAGGAGAAGGTCGACTCTTTAATATCAATTTGTTAGATGAAAGTGGAGAGATTCGTTGCACTGGCTTCAATGACCAAGTTGACAAGTTTTATGACATGTTGGAAGTTAATAAAATCTATTACTTTTCCAAGTGTACCCTTAAAACAGCCAACAAGCAGTATTCTAACCTTAACGCTGATTATGAGATGACCATGAACCCAGAGACACAGATTGAACCCTGCAATGATGAAATTGAGTTGCCAACCATCAGTTTTGATTTTGTTAAGATTTCAGAGCTTGAGCGGCACAAGCCTACAACCAACATTGATGTTATTGGCGTTGTTAAGGTTTGCAATGATGTTGGTACAGTCATTGGCAAGCAGTCGCAGAAGGAGATCACAAAACGAGATCTCCAGATTGTGGATCAGTCTGGTGTTGCTGTCAATTTGACACTGTGGGGTGAGGATGCTGTGAAGTTTGATGGTCAAGGCTATCCAATTATTGCTGTGAAGGGAGCAAGGGTCTCTGATTTTGGAGGCCGCTCGTTGTCAGTTTCTTCCAGCAGCCAATTGATGGTCAACCCTGATATCAAGGAAGCTCATATCTTGAGAGGATGGTTTGAGAATGAGGGACGAGATATAAACTTCAGCACTTTCCAGAGTGAGGGTGGTCCAAGTGGAGGTCAGTCCACTAACTGGAAAACCTTTGTGCAGGTTAGCATAGTCTTGATATTCGTAACTTGTTTGTAAATGGTGTATTTCCGTCAATATAAAGACTGCTTATAATGCAATTTTGTATCAGTGGCTAAATGAGGTACAGTGGAAACATGATAAAACAGGATTGCAGGACCAAAGAAAAGTCCTGTTATAAGCAATTCCTGTTATAACTGACGTAAATGAATTAGAGGAATAAAACATTGCTAGCCTATTGCCTGATTATAGGAGACATCTTTTTTTTTTTGTGGATAGTCTCCCTTCATTGAATTCTTTTAATATGCGTGATAATATCCCGTAATTGAGCAAAGATCGTAGTAAAGAGGATAACAGTAACATGGTATATCACTTAGAAGTCACAGTATGTTCATGTACTAGTAGTACTAGTAGTCAAAAAGTCCTAGCAGAGCAATTGGCCCCATGAATAAAATATCTAGTACATGATACTTCATTGGCCTCTAAGCACACGGAAAGATCAAGGGTATCATATTACTTCACCCACCTGCTCCCCTCCCCCCAATGTACCAATCTTTTATGCGCAATCTCTTGGATCTGAGGTGAAGGGTCATACATGTACTCTCTATGCCCCACTACTCTATGGTGATGTATGGAGCCGGAGAGCTATCGAACTGATTGCGTAACTGCGATAAAAATGCAATGCCAATAAACCTTGCTTGATTCAACGCATACAATTCAAGGTGATATCAACATCGCAAGAATAATAAACGCAAATGCACTTGTCAGTATTCATCACTGTTGACAAGTGGTCAGTGAATGGTAAGACACGTTCTATCTCACCTATTGTTAGGTTAGGAGCTACATGTGTGAGTCTTTTCTTTATCCACATGGGTCCACCACCTCAGTCTGTTTTGTCTATCATGTTATGAATTATTCATGAGCTGCCCCCTCCCCCATCCCCCTCCTCTTCCCCCAAGCCACTTGGCCAGTCTCATTGCCCGCCACCCATCCCCTTCCTCCTTAGAGCACATACAGTGAACAAAGCAAGGTGAAATAATAGCTGTGAAGCGATTATATTAGTAAGTGTACTTGATCCACTTGAAACTCGTGCAGTTTCGGAGTACCGATTGGGCGTACAGGTGTACTAATAACTATATTGTGAGCGCCTAGCGGTACAGGTATTCTGTTATAAACGATTCGACTTACAGCTATACGAGATAATATTTTACTATAGCCAAAGAAGGAGTGGACATGGGGATTGGCGACGCTCCTATTATAAGCGATTTCCTGTTATAAGTGATCCTGTTATAAATAGTTCCCACTGTATTTCAAATGGTCACATGACTGAGGAATTTTCATTCATATGCTGTAATAATAGAACCAAAGAAAAACACTAAATTAGCAAAACTACAAGATCTTTGCTTCGTCGCAGGTATAAAATTCAGAATGTAACCTAGAGCTATGCTTTTGACTTTGATTGGGCTTAGCTTTGGATTTGCTATTACAGTCAACAAAGTTTTGCTGTACTCTTGCTGAGATTATGCATGGGATGCAATTACCAAGCCAGAACAATAGGCATTTGTGTAATGTTGCAGCTGGTGACTCCATTTCAAATGGTCAGTGTTGCTTCGAGTGTTTCTCCCCGTAACTAAATCTACCTGTCTAGTGCTTTTAGTGCCGGCCTCTTCTCTAGATTTTCTCACTCCTGTGTGGTGAAAAGTGGGGGAGGGGGGTGCAGTCCTAGCCTATGTAATCAGCCCAGCGTCTGCCCAGTGCATAGGTTTCCGATGTCAAAGGGCGTAGGCCATCCAAGGTGTCAACAGAACACCGCAGCCTTATGATGTGTGGCAAGTTTGATGTCACGGAGAGACAAGAACTAAACTATCACAGATTTCTCACACTCCTGTCTAACCCCGCTCTTCTTTGCTTCACATTAAAATTTTGATTCAAGAAGAAACTTGTATTCCAGAAGAGGGGTTGGTGATTACAAAAATGGGGAAGGGTTCAAAAAAATCGTTAGTACTGTTATGCTGTGTCTTAGTAGATTGCTACAGTTATTAATCCCGATCATGCTGAATTTCACCATAAATCCCACTCTGATATCTATTCACATCGTACTTCACTACTTTCACTGTCATGTTATAGATATGTCTCCTCCACCAGCTAAGGAGAGCAAGATCTTCTGCAAATATAGACCAGAATATTCTGTGGAGTTCACTTTCTTCAAACTAGAAAATGAATTGCAGATGCTGACTGAATTTTTATATGTACATGGACATATTTCCCGGATTCCACCATGTTCAGAAAATACAGTGCATTTTGACTATGTAAATATCTTTGATTGGATACCGTAAAACAAGTTTTAACAGCGGATTCTCCTTGGTGTGTAAAACCTCTGATTTGTATTGAAAATCCCTTTTTTTTCCCAAGGGAAATTCCTGATTCAGTCATGATGGTTTTGGCAGTTCTGCATGTCACACCATATAGACAAAGCCACATGTGAGCAATATTTCCTTGGTCGTGTGGCCAATCTCTTAATACCTCATTTATTTTTAATGGATATATATAGTTTGTTTTAAATTTAGGTTTTTGTTATTTGGTAATTACATAAATTAAGAGGTTCTTTGGTTGAAAAATTGTGGTGTTAGCCATTTTGAAAGTCTTCTTTTTTTTTAAAATTATTATTAGATCTATTATTGATTGATGCTGCATTTTAATTTTAAAATGAACACCAAGAGATCGCTGAAAATTTTTCACTATCAGTTTCTCTCATGATCAAAGTACGCTCCTAATCTGGTGAGTCATGCCAAATGTCAGTAACTTGTAATCAGTCGCTGTCCTGCTACTCTTTTTGTTTGTCCATCCCGTTCCCCCGAGTTTATCAGTATTGTTGGAAAGTGAGAAACTGAGAATGAAACATAACATTTGCTTACTGGTTATGTGAAGTTGTTGGGACAAAGTTATTCATTTTATCCATAATCAGGGATGTCAAAGACTTGATTGAAAATCCGACTTTCTGCTGGCTGCCTACTTCATTTTTTTAATGGATCTCTGGCCTTTTTTATTTTTTTATATTTTTTCAGAAACAGAAGTCACGTGCATGCTCTTCACATTGGCCTATCTAGGCTCTCGTTCTATGGTTCTGTGTTGGAACACAGAATTCATAGCACCCAATTCCTCAAATCAACCAAGATTTCAGTAGAAACGTATAAAGTTCTGTTAACATGGCATCTGTAAATGTCTTAATATTGCATAACTCAATTGTGCCAACTGACCCAATAGAATTCTGCTATTGTTCAGGAAAACAGTTTGACAATCCTACACGATGTTTAAGTATCTTTCAGAAAAAGAGAATCAGCAAATTCTTTTTCCTGTGTGTGTATCTATAGCTTGTTATCTTTGATTGTTTTTGTTTTGTTCTTATTAAGGATCATAGAAAATAACTGGTGGGGCTGAATCACTGCATTTTCAAAGAATAGTGTGCCATTATCAAGTCTTTTTTGTCTTTTTTATTTTTGTTAAGGTGCATTAATATTTTTCTTTTCTTTTTTCAGGCCAAGCTGGAGAATCTGGGCCAAGGTGAGAAAGCTGACTACTACACTGGTAAAGGCACCATCATTTTTCTCAGGAAAGAAAATTGTATGTACCAGGCATGTTCAACAGCTGACTGCAACAAGAAGGTGGTGGACCAAGGCAACGGCCTGTACCGATGTGAGAAATGTAATCGTGAGTCCCCCAATTACAAATGGAGAATGATCCTCAGTGCCAACGTGGCAGATCATACCGATAATCAATGGATCACTTGTTTCCAGGAATCAGCCGAGACTGTTTTGGGCATCAAGGCTGATGAACTTGGGGCATACCGAACTAACGATGAGGAACGGTTTGATCAAATAATGCAAGATGCCTTGTTCAAGCAGTATGTTTTCCGCATGAGGGCAAAGGTGGAAACTTACAATGAGGAGAGTCGACTAAAAACAGTTTGTGTCTCAGCTAACCCTGTAGACTGGAGAGAATATGGACAACACTTGGTCCAACAACTGGCTCAACTTAATGTGTAAATAGAAAATAAGTTGTTCATAATTGTCCCGTAATTAATATGAGAGAGGGTAAGGATGTTGATGCATTTGTTATTTCTTTGGATTAACATACTTTGTGCAGACATTTGTCAGTCACAAGGAAAAGATACATGGATCAGTTTATAGTTCCATTTCCTTGAATGTATGATTGTAAAAGTGATACCACTGTCACAGGCTAAAATAGATCTGCTTTTCTCCCCTCTCCAACTCTCTCTCCCTCTTTCTCAATCTCTATGTCCCTCCCTTTTTCCCGTTCTCAACACTTCTCTTTTCAACTTCTGCTATTTTTTTGTTGTATTAGCTACCAACATGACCCTGTTATTGATTTGTTATAGTTTCACAAACATTGCTTAATGCTTTGAATGATTGAGAAAACTAGTGTAAAATTTACGGTTATGGTTCAGATTATTTAGATAGATTTGTCTTTAATGAGTTTTTGAATCGCAACAGGCTGCACATTTCAATCTGAGCAGCAAATATTCTAAACTTTGCATTGAGTGAAGGCTTCCAATTTATGTGGGCTCTGAAAATTTTTTTAAAAAATTGCATTGATGCAAATATATCGTGTTTTTATGTTCCAAGTATTAAATAATTTGTTTGTTTGTTTGTTTCCAACCTCTCCTGTTTTGCATATAAATTTAGATTTATATTAAAATTCATTAAATTACTTCATGTTCATAATGTGTTCTGCATGTTTTGTAGCATAGTTGCTTCTTAATTTCATAGTTGGGTTGTACTGTCAATTTGCTGGATAAAAACAAAGGAGCATGGCATATCAAAATAAATTTCCCATTGTCATGCAGTGTATTGGAATTTAATGTTAGTAGAAACGCATGATTCACATCATTGTCGGTGTATTTTTCAACACTAAATAGTTGGGTCAAGCCTGTGACTCTTTACTTCTAAGCCAAATATCCAAGATCCTTTTTTTAGCCCAAAGTTTCTTGTAGTGTTTGCACACTATATTAAAAGATGAATTGATCTTATTCGGTGGTTTAATGGTCGCAAAATGATGTCCTGGGATATTGTTATGTCGTTGTTATTAATCTAGCGATTCCTGGGCTTTCGCCCTTCAGTCCAATGTCATATTGTGGAAGATGCAGGTATGTTTCAGCTGTTGGGGTTTCCCACCATATAATGGTTGTCTTGAAAAGAGGGGTATTAATAATATCATTCGTGCAAATATTTAATGTGTCATTTAAGTTCATTGTTCTCATGGCCTTTCCTAAAAAAATGTGTAAAAGGGCCTTTGCCATTAGTTTGCAACAATTTTCTGTAAATTACATGCTTTCTGCTCTGTCTTTTAGTTTAAGTTAAGTGGATGGATATTTTTTTTAATGATGACAATGTATCACAGCTGAGGGAGTGGGAAAAATGTCAGTCCATGTAGTTCTTACTAATAGTAGTAGTAATGTAACGCTGCCCACGTTTCTGTCATACTTGTTGTGTGTGAGTACAAGTAGTTTGTTGAAAGAACAGATTTCAATCATTTGTATACAAGATCATATGATTGATCAAGTCCTTTTGTCATTGTGCATTATAATGTTACTAGGTCATATGATTCATCATGTCTTTTTGCCATATTCCAGGAAGAGAATATATGATATAAGGTTTCATAAAATAGTTTCATGATTGACCTGTACATTGTGCATGTATTGTGCAGCTTTTATTTGCTTTTTTGTTGTTTTTTTTTTTAAATCATATTTTTGTTAGTAGGTTAGTTTGTTCATTAGTTTTGTTTTGTTGGTAATATGTGTGATCCACCACAATGATTGCATGAAAGTTTCATCAGTACTTAGAATGATTGGGGCAACTACTTTTAGCTCCCACATGATTCTGATTTGGTTTGATTTCACCTTTCAATCTTCTTTTCTTGGGGTTAGTCTCATCCCCAGATAATTTGCGCTTTTACAGGGAAGTTTTCAGCTTATTTCGCGTGTTGGCTTTATACATGTACACTTTTGGCCTAGATATTTCAAGATGTCTTTGGATGACAAGAGTATATATTTGGTTGAGTATTTTTCTATCAGTTTAATACAAATGGTCCAAACTGTTTTGATTTGTTTTGTTTTTTTCTCAAAAGAAGGGTCAGTCATATACATGTACATTGACATTTACTGCAATGTTTGTTTAAGCTTGATTTTTTTCCCCATGCTCATGTGGAATCATTGAAAGATATGAAAGATTGCAATTTGCACCTCTGAAGTACTAGACTCAGACAAGATAGGAGTTCATATCCAGGTGTGTTTGTATTCACTTCAGTGCTATTTTTCTTTATTCATGCATATGTGTGTCATAGGTACATCTTTACATAGATTACCTTAAACATCAAATATATGTAGTTGTATTCCCTTAACTTTTCCCCCCCATCAAATATGGTTGATTTACATTACATTGTATTTCATATGAATCATGTTCTGATTTTTTAGTAAGACAAGGCAAGTTTTCATTTCTCAACATTACAGTCTTCATTTGGTTAGTACATGTGCTCTTACTTGTGGAATCTTCTCTCCCTCCTACTCCCAAATGCCTTTTTTTTTCTTCTTCTTCTTTACTGTATTATTTTATTTTATTTTTTTATTTCTAATATGTCTCGCAGCCAGTCAAAATGAAACGTATGTCGATTTTTCACCATATGGGATTTTTGGTATCTTGTGAAAGTTTATTTCATACCCTTTCAGGTGATCAAAAAAGTTTTGAGCTAGCTTTATTCTAGCCAGATATATTGCAGTTTATAGAGACAAGAAGGAACCCACAGGAATGACTGAAATTCCGAGAAAATCAAGTTTAAATGAATGGTCAAACGCATAAATTAACATACCTACCTCACAAATCTGCGATTTTAATGAAGAAATATTTATAACTCAATCGTAAGACGGATATTGTCTTCTTCAGAAATGAATGCACTTTTGATTTCTGCAATTAAAAAAAAATTCGATCTGTGACCCCCCTCATCACATTCAAAGCCAGATTTCTCGGTTCTAGCCCAGCGACTTACGTCTCGTTTCGACTGGCCGCGAGACATATATTATTATTATTATTTTGTTGTTGTTGATAGAAGACTAATTTTTAACTTGCCATGAAAAACATTTTGGTTTTTGAAATCTACAGCACATGTACCATTTGTATATGGTTTTGGTACATGATGACATTTGCATTCATTGAGTATGTTGAAGTCATCGTAATAAGAAGCAGGTTCTCATCAATACTTTTGTCAATGAAAAATAAACTGGTTGAAATTTTCAAATGTCTTTCCATCTGAATTTTTATAGAAAATGCATACTTGGCTCATATCTCTTGTTTTTTATTACAAATTTTGTTCATTTGTTTGGGGGGAAATGACATATTCGTTTGTTTGTTTGTGTTGGGGTTTAACGGCACATCAGTACAATAACGGCTATATTGTGCCTAACACGGTGGGTACATTTATACGGTAAATTCTGATCACTGTGTAAATAGATAAAATGTAGCCCTGAATGGACAATGTGTTTATGAGTTATAAAAGGATATTAAAATGTGTATATGACATGTAAATGAGATACTGACTGGCTAAAATCAGAAAGGACTGACATCAAGAAATCAGTTTACAACTTAAAATTGTATGCACACCTGATAGACATTCACTACATTTCACACACTGAACACCTAACATGACTCACAGGTAAAAAAATTCAGATGAAGGATGTGCGGTGCTTTTTTTTTTTTTAAATACAGGTAACATGTAGTCTGAGCCAGTGATATATTAATTAAAAATTGAAATGATGTGACTTTCCAAGATATCCTATTACATATTGAACAGCCATTATACACTATAATTTAGTACTGTATAACATACATATACCGACTCTACATACAGATATTAATAGCTGCACACTTATCTTACACATTACTACCGTGTCAATAGACAACATGACATACATGTTCATATGTACAAACATGTATATCTTATTTTTCTGTTTTATACATAACATGGACATCACATGTGAGAAGGCGTGTGAATAATATTTTATCTTTTTTTTTTTTTTTTAACCACGTGACGTATAGAGTTACATTCAGATATGAGAGAAACAGTAACAGGACTAGACATTTGTAGATCAGAATCAGAACAACAGACATTACACACTACATTCAAATCCCTAGAAGTGTTAAGGGAGCGATCTGTTGAAGCCTGGCTCATTATTTTTTCGCATTTGATTGATCTTTAAACAAAAATTATACTATAACAGTGAGTAACCAGTCACATGTACCCATACACTAATCGTCTCACATTGCCTGATAGAGCTGGACTATCACTGTCTGTGATTTCTTGATTACAAATAAGCATCATCTTAGAACACACTGGCACTTGCGGTTGTTTCTTGTTGACATCTTTAGGGGCTAAAAATACAGACTCAAGTAAAATAATCATTGTACATTCCACAGTACATCATCAGAAGTACTAATATTTTTCAGCTTATCATCAGGTATACAAAAGCAATGCACATGATATTATTGATATATGTTCATACAAATGAACATTTTACTGTCAACAGTGTGAACACACTTATAGGGACAAAGAAACTCATACGTACATGTAGTTCGTCCACATATTTTACAGTGTAGACACTTAGATTCTATGCGGGAGCAATTTCATCTACAAAGACCCATACATAATTGTTATATAGGCTAACATCGCAAAATGGAACTTTATAGTGGGTGTACAAGTGTAAGTGGGTTGCCTTTTGTTTTGCCATGCAGTAGAGTTAAATGCCATTTGCAAAGCTTTACAGGTCTTGGTGTCTGAAAAAGTGTGACACTGAGTTGCCCGTGTAGGTAAAAATACCGCAGCATAGTAGCGGGGTGATAAAGGTGAAAGAATGTAATGAACAAACTAAAGCCGTTACAAACCACAGTAATAATTCGCTTACTGATGTTGTAATGTTTATTGAATACACATTGTATTTTATAAGTAAGCACGCAATCGATGCTTAGAATTTTCTAAATCAAATTTAAATTAAGAGATATGGTTAAACCATTGTACATGTATATTAATCATAGTTTTAAATTTTTACCTTTGATATTACCTTATGTGTATTCGGTACGCAATTGAAATTTGAAATGTGTACTTCTATGCATCAGTCACGTTTGTGGAGATCACGAAATTTAAATAAAAGTACTGTCATTTATTGGAAGTATAAAGATACAGATTACATTATAAGGCTGTAGCGAGCAACTCGGATACTGTCAGCCATGAACGTGACTGAAGAGACCATCATGAACCATTGTTGTGTGTTTGATAGATTTTTCAGTCTATTCCCCATCTCGGCTGTCTATGTCAGGCTGCGGCAAAGGTCACTACTGTAGTAATGAGTCTGCTTACGTACCAACCCACCTACTACATGTCCTGAGAAATAACGTCATAAAAATGCTGGCCCAAAGTTAGGGCTTTTTACAGTTTTTATTTATTACGAACTACATGAGTATAACACCTACATACATGTATTATATATGTCGCGTTATGGAAAAATTAGGCCCACTTCTCCACGAATTCCAGATGGATTGCTTATCTTTTCAATGATAGCCCGTTTACTAACATTCAAGATCCCTGGTATCAGGATCTCTCTGCTTCTATTTGGATTTATCTTTTGCGTCAAATCTGTTGTATTTGAAAAGTTTGACACTATGGCCGCCTGGTGAATTCATGGCTATGTTGAGGCAAGAGAAACTAGACAGCAAATTGAAGATGCCTGAGCGCAGCCTGCTAATGAATGATCTATGTCCATTGCTGTCCTTCGACGGCGTGGCTGGGATGTGTTCGTCTGCATCTTCCCATTTCATGACCTGAGGATGAGTGGAAGAGAGAATGATAAACCTGTTATAAAAGAGAAGATTTTCTTAATAAGCTTAATCAGTATGCCATATAGCATTTATTCATGCATCCATTCACATTCGAGAAAGGGTCCACCTGGGCGGCAACTATTTAGACACACAAAGGATGAGATAGCATTTTTTGGTGACGTAACTAAGTTACATTCTTTTAATTCAACAGCTCGAAACACCCACGCACACACATACACACAATCTAGATCTATTTGAAATAGACCTCAGAAAGATATTAACTCTTTAATTAAAAACAAAATAACTGAGTCATCCAACACTAAAAGTAAAACACTGGGGGGGGGGGGGGTGGAAATGAGACATCATTACATCTTTCGAGCAGTGAATGACAAACATTTAACATATATGTAAACAATTAAAAAAAAAAAAGAAGAAGAATTGTAGCTATACTGCAAATATAATGCAATTTAATTACATATACATGTATATGTTCATGTACCATTCACTTTATTATGTAGCCTACATACCGCGATTTTACATGGATGTATTATTTTTTTTCTTTTTGTTTGTTTGTTTAATTATTATTAATGAGGTTTCTCTTTTGGGTATGATAACGCTCTAACCGAAAAGACTCATTAGTCTGGATGTCACAAGATTCCGGATTTTAAACATTTTATTGTAACTTTGAAATTGACTTACAAGTCCGAATTAAAACTTACCACGCTGGGACTATAAAAGGCTGGTGCCAAATGTGTGAGGTCATAGAGGGGAAATGTGGCTAAGCCCTGTCTAGAGCGAGGTGATCCACAGCTTGGCTTTGTCCAGTTGTTGTTGTTGCCATCTGCACTGACCACAGCCTGTACCAAGTGATTCTGATCAGTGGGGCGACCGCTTTTCCCGTCTAATGCACTATCATCCTGATCGGATTCACTGTCGCCGTCGTTGCTGCTGTTGTCGTTGTTGTTGTTGCTGCTGTTGTTGTTATTGTTGTTAGTGTTGGTAGCGAGGCTGTTGTTGAAGTTGGCATCAAAAGATCGCGGGCGGCCATTGCGCCGATGCCATTCTTCATGCCAGGAGGAGTACGTGGGACGCGGTTGATTTCCATAGACCTCCCATTGTATGGGCGGAATGGGAGTCGGAGGCACTTGATTCTCAGTATGAGAAAGCCTGGGAAGAATTGGTGAAATATAGCACACTGAGAGACATCGCCATCCACTATTCTTTAGAATTAGTTATTATTAATTCACATGACCCTTAACCCTCAGATTATTGTACTTTTCTATGATATAAGCTTACTTGCGGGTGACAAACACATGGTGAACTTTTACCCGATTTTTTTTTTTTTGTTAGATTTAAATTATGGTGACGAAAAAAAATATATCACCCCTCTGATGGCACCCCTATGGTTTGGGCTTGTGAGTATTGCTCCGCCTCATAACCCGTACAGGCTGAGGATACAGTTTATGAAACAAACATTAGTAACATGAACGAAAGCCAACTGAAAACACTAAACTGAATTTGGTAAAGGAGTAAAAAGCAGATATTATTATTGGCAAAATTATGTTAGCCAGTTAACAAAAATTACTAATCAACACAGCAGCGCTATCAAAAAGGAGCAGAGGGAAAAAACGAAAGTTTTATTAAAAAAAGAAAATAGAAAAAAAATGGTGAACTTTTATGTCCGCTATATCCTATCAACAATAAATAAATGAATAATGAAAATAACGTGATTTATACCAGCATTCTTATCTATGCGTCAAAGAAGTGGAAAAACAGTGGTTGGCAGAGATCACGAATGTTAAAAAGCCAAACTTTAAGTCATTTTCAGAAACCAGAAGTGAACGTTGGCAAAGAAACATGAACAGTCTTCTGACACTGGAGAACAACACAGCTAATTAAGAAAGGTCCCTGTCCTGCGGGATGATGTCCGCCCACAATATGCGCACAGTAAATGTACTCATCTGAGTTGGTCCTATTTTATTTGGCATGATACTGAGAAAATTGTATCATTGTCGACAAATTGCATGTAATGCAAACCCGATATCTTCAACATGTTATTATGCATTGACTGAACCAGTGTTATCTCTGCTCAGATATCAACCCTAACTCCTCCCCCGTCCCTCTTTCCTCTCTCCCACCGACCATATCCATAGCTTTACCAGCTAATGATTATCTTTAATATCATACCTTATGGAATAGGCGTCTGTGTTCTCAATGGCGATGACAGAATATGACAATCCTTGCTAAATGTAGGTTAAATTGATTGATATAGTGATTGATAGATAAAAAGATCGATAGATTGATCGATTTAAAAAAAAGTATTGCTGTTGTTGTTGGTTGATTGGTTGGTTGATTGAATTATTAATTGATTGATTCAATTTCATGTGATTCTTTTATTCATTTGCTTCTTTGTTAATCCACCCGTTCATTCGTTCGTAAGCTTATTCATTCATTCATGCATTCATTCACACATGATGAATTCACTCATTTTTTAAATTTATTAATTCATTGATTCATTCATTCATTTACTCATTCATTTATTCATCATTTCGTTCATTCTTCCATTCAATCATTCATTCATACATTAAATTGGTACTGTCCATCACCTTTGGGCAGCTGGCTGTTCGTACAGCGTTTGTTGAGGAGCGGGCTGGTATTTGGCCATTTGTTCCAGCGCTGCCTGAGACAGAGGCCAGTCCATTACTCCTGGCGTCCCTTCTCGTGGGACGGGCAGCACTTGGTGTCCAGAGGCGACCTGTTGGTTGTTACGGGGGGGGGGGGCGGAGAGAGGTGGAGGAAGGGAGGCAAAGGTGGGGGAGAGCCATAAGTTCGCTACACATGCACGCACATACCGCGCCAGCCGCCACCGGTTGGATCGACTTTAACATTATCCATGTAATCACAAACCATGATGTTTAACGAAAAAAGATATATGTATATCAAACTCCCATGCGAGGTGGATAGCATCACCGCTGCCGTTGCTAATGAAATGATGATGATAATGATGCATGAGGCTGATAACCACGGCAATGATTCTGATAGAAGTGGGCTATGTCGGTGGTATGTGGGTTAATGTATCTGACTGTGGACCTGAAGCACACCGCATGAGTTTAAAATGTTCACTTCTATGTCATCTTTGCCCCCGAGTTAAGTTAGGCATGGGATGCAGCCTTAAATTCAAATTACTGTTTATTTAATGCAATCCCTGTTACCGGCACACTGTAGGCACAGTTTCCATACATGTACCGGTATTTAAATTGCACATATGTCTATAGAGTCTAGATAACTAAAGTCGACTCCATGTAAGTTGAATTCCAGTAGTCGAAGTGCGGATGAATACAATTATTGTGATGTTGCATAGATTTTAAAAAAAAAAAAAAGTGGGTGAATCGATATAGATTCATCTCTGTCAGAATTTGTTTCATATTTATTATTGTTATTATTTTGTAACCATTCCCACCCTTAATAAAACACAAGAAAGAACAACGGGTAAATCGATGTGATCTAATCAGGGCTTGTGCAATCTTTCTACCCAGGAGTCAAGCCCTATTCATGATAGAGAGATTGCAGCTTAACACGATTGCGAGTTTGAACTGAATACATGTATTCTCTTGTACTGGCCTGGTATTCAGGAGCGGCGCCTTGAGCTGACTGCACCTCCATGATGTCAGGCGGTGGGTACTGCCCCTGGCTCTGACTGTCATGTTTGCTATCCGCTCTAAATGACGGGTATGGACTCCCTTGGGGAGGATTACTGTCGGGCCTGGAGCCTGTTCTCGACGGTGGCTTTTGGTTGAACGTCCCTCCTTGGTTGGGTGGCTGGTTTTCCATGGGATTCCCAGCATTTGACGCTCCGCTGCTATCCGCTGGGCATCCTGTTCATCAGTAACAGTTACAAAGATATGTCCACCTTACCCCAATCTTGCCCATGCCCGGGGTACGACGGGCCACTTTCCAAAATTCACAAAAACATCTCAGAATTCTCAATGCATTGGAATATTGCAAACAACATCTTCAAACAGACTTCTCATCTATGACAACATTACAGTCCAATATCATTACTGGCTTTCGTACAACAGCCAAATGAAATTTTGTGGCCTGTCTTGCCCCGGGTTCCCCTACTTTTCTATAATACACTTTCGGTTTGCGACAAGACGAAATGCTGCGTTCGGCAGTGCTCTATCAACGTAAAAAAATACAATGGTTTGTCCTAGCATTCTTCTCTAAGCATCACATAAGTCAGAAATAGTGGCTGGTAAAGATCTGCACTGATCATAGACTAGACTTCACGGTAAGTCGAGAGAAATCTGAAACAAAAGTTTGGCAAACCAACTTTGATACTCTTGTGACATTGGAGAGCCATTAAGAAAGGTTCATAGCCTACTGGAAATAACATACAATAGACCTGGTAGTTGCTATATTGGTTTCCAGCCTCAGATCATAGTACTAGATCTATCTGTGAGGAAAGTAAGTTAAATAACAAACGAGATTAAAACAGGACCTGTCTCCCAACTGGTTTTCACCATCTTCGATCCCCCTCACTCCCCCTCTCTTTCTTTCACACACACGTACACACACACTCGCACTTTTACATTTCCTGTTGAAGACAAATAAAATTTCTTATCTAATCTTGTTTTGTGTTGTCTGATACACACACGCTTATGCATGTAGGGCCTACGTATCATCCTCACCTCAAATAAAGTACAAATAAGTAGATAAGTGAATCTTATTTTTCATAGCACGTAGATTTATTAATGACTTGGATTATATATAATATGACGACAATACCTTCCCGAGTTCCGGGTACAGTGAACCATCCAAAATTCAAGTCGTTCTCGGATCCAGTAGCACTGGTGAGTCTTTTGGTCTGTGGGCCTTCTGGATGCCCCTCTCCCATTCTCGGGTAATTGCTAGAGCCTGTAGACCCTCCTTGAAAGCTGTCACATGACTGGTCACTCTGAGGTAGACCCACTGCTTCTGTAGACCCATAGCTAAACGGGCTGCTCTTGCCTTGGTTCCTATAGTACTGGGACATTGCTTGAATTGCTGATATATCTCTAGTTCTCCAGTCAGTGTCTGTAATTCATAATATAGGTACATGGTTTGCCAAAGAGGGAATCAATCTTTCAAAAACTCTCTTTTCCTTATGTTCCAAGTAAGCTTAGTAATAAGAAGATCGGCTTACATTTACAGCATTAACTGCCAAAATTTATCTTTGATTTGGCTATGATTCATTTGCTTTTGGTTTTTCAGCTGGGCCTATAATAGACTTCATGTAAATGGTTTTCTAAAAGAGATATCTGTAAAGGAAATTTTTATTATCTCATTTGCTTTGATGACTGACGTGCAATATTGACCGAATTTTGCCTTTGAAATAGTCATGGTTTGGATTTCTCTGCTTTTTCAATTGACTATGTAAACAGATGGGTTGTTGTTTAATTCTCCATTCTTTAGACTCGAACACCAATCTACAAATATTATTCTCTGTCGTTTCTTATTTTATGTGCCACTAAGCTCGTGGCTGTTCTCCATTTGTCTTCTTTAACAAGCACATTTTCCACCTCAAATTACATGCTTAAGTGAATATTTTCTACCTCCCAACAAAATAAGATATGACAGACATGAGCAGTATATTAATTTTATTCATAGTACCAACGGAATACATTCACCAAACTCTTACAGTCTGTGATCAGAACATTTTTTTCCCCATCTCTACATAATTAAGCGAAAATTTTCTAGATTTAGTATTCTGACAAAATAAGATAGAAATCTTACAGTATATTAATTTTCTTCATAGTATAAACACGCACATACGAGGTATTTACTAAATTTTGACAGTACTTTTCTATCGTTGACGAGGCCATTTTTCACCTCAAACTAACGTACATGTTTAAATGAATAGTTCATTGGTGACAATCACTGTTATCATATTCGCAGGTGATAGCGGCGAGGGTGTTCATAGAACAAATAATAACAGGACTTTAGACTGAATCAAATCAGAGACCAAAGCTTACCGACAACATCACGTATTAATTTTTTCTGCAATGTCCCATTAATTTTTTACCTTCTTAATCTTTTTGGATATTATACACATTAACTGACCTACAGTGTAAATTTAATGACACTTTTATACATACCGCTCTTACGAAATGAATACAAACACTGCCAAATTCGTTCTCAAGATCGAATGAACGTGACGCAATCCATATGTAAGCACATTTTAGTTGCTATGGGAATTCTATTGATGGGGGCCGGTGCTCATTGTAGCCTTATATCGTAGTTACATGTATTTGTCTGGAGGTGCGTAAATTTGAATGGTGAATTGCTCTCCCTGGATGGGCAGAGAAACAGCAGAATGGGCAGCTGTACATTGACACACAGTAGGAAAAGCAAATACTTTGTATAGAGCGAATTGGTAATAACAGTTCGTCGCCCCAGAATTAAATTATTCCAGCTACAACAGTTTTATATTGTACTTACGGCAATATAAGTTTGGGGCGACGAGTTGCCGTAGAAACTACAACGTATTTTGAGATGAACATTCCTACAAATTTCGGAATGGTTGAGGAAGTTATACTTTTAATTGAGTCAATAATATTAATACCTTGGCTCCTGTCATCTGCTTAGGTTATAATGAACTACGAGCTGCAGGAGATTAGTTCGTAAAACAATCAGGCTGATATTATTAATTAAATGATCGAAAGAATAAATACCATAATTACGAAGACGAGCTATAGCCTCCCCTGTAAAATAGTTCATTTGTGCATGAAACTAATTTAAATCATACATGCAGAAAGATGGCGGAACCGAAAGTTATCACTCCCAGATTTCGACATAAACTTGTTTCTTTTTTGTAGACGATATATCTTGAGAAAAATGGTCTAACTCTTGTGGGCTTCATTGTTGTTCACCTCTTGTGTGCGTTGCCATACATTTGTTCACCATGGATAATAACTTTGTAAGTGAAGAGAATGTGCAAATGATTTTGGCCATGGGATTTCCCTCCGAATCAGAAGTTCGGAGAGCTCTGCGTATGGCCAAAAATGATCCCAGTGACGCAGTGGCAATTTTGACAAACGAACCCCCAACAACATCTTATGATACTGTTGAAGATATGGATATTGATCTATCGAAAGATCCGCACCCCAGCAGAACATATGGACCTCAGTTGCCACCTTCCTATGAAGAAGTGTGTCATGATGCTGGACAAAATAAGAATACTGAATTTAGGGTAAGTTGTCAGAGACAAACCTAGGACGATGGATCACAGTTCTACACTGACATGTAAAAGCTGCTTTGGTAAAATAATAAAATTTATGAAGCAGCCATAAGCAATGATTTCCATTTCTGAAAAATGGCATGGAACAGATTTTATTACTCAAATAGAACATTTAATTTTGGCTGTTTGCTATTGGGATACGGGTCCACTTAGTGTTACTTTGCTTTCGGGTCTTGGATCTGTTTAACCTAAGTGTTATGGGTTTATTAAGTGTCCTAATGGGACGAGTTTTTGCTGCACTAAGGACAGTGAGAGAAAAGAGACCAAATTTCAACAAAAATAGATCTATAGAGGAACTAAAATTAAAGTACAATTTTCAGTTTATTTATAAACATTGTGAGGATTCATCATCGATAGATCCTAGCACAATGTTTTTTGATCCAAATGAGCTGATCTGATATCTTGACCCACTTAGCCTCCGCGTGAATAGGTTAGATCTGAAACCACTGTGAGTATGGTCATGCTTAAGGGTCTTGGCTATTGGGTAATTACTGAAAATTTACTTGGATGACCCAGAGAAGTTAAAGAATTTGAAAATGCTTAAAACTTAAAAACTTTATTGGAAAACTTGAGTCTTTGTGCAACATCTAGAAAACAAAACAAGGGAAGTCACACATGCGCAATCACAAGAAAAAGTAAACACAAAAACACATCATGAGGTGAAAACTAGTCCCTTGAGGACCCTGACCTAAATTTAAACAAAAGATTTTTAAACTTGGCTTCAAATTCGGAATATGATGAAAATGTGGCACTGAAATCCATGAGAGATAGATGACTGTGAGTGGGTGCTCACCATGGGGGCATTTCTAAAAAATAATTTCCGGTCTGTATAGCAAAAAAAATCTGTCCGGACCTGAGCCCATATAGCATTTCGTTTGATTTTAGAATGAATGATTATATAACTATATAAGATACGTGTATATGAGCAGTTCTTAATTAAAAGTTCATCGTAGCTTGTCAGTGATGTGTCTAGCTCAGTGCTTTCTGTGGTAAAACTTGAATACCATTCAATTTCATTTCTCTTCTTATGTTTGTTGTCTTCTCTAGCAGGATGATATTGGAGGAGATACAGGTGCAATGGATGATTCCAATAATATGGAATTTCCAGTCACAAATTTGTATGAATTGGAAGGCAGAGTCTTCACAGAAATGTGGAATATTCCATTCAAAAAAGAAGAATCTTTGGGGAAGTGTCTAATTGCATCAACACGTCTCATGGAAGCGGGTAAGTTTATGTTTTAAGTAGTGCTGGGCATCGATTTGGATTTTAATAAACTGGATTTTCGAATTATCCATTTCGTAACAACTAGGTCTAAACTGGATTTTACCCGTTTTCACAGTGATTTTGATAAACTGGATTTTCGAATTAATTAGTTCGTAATAACTGGGTATAAACTGGATTTTATCCATTTTGTAGGTAGCGACTTGCAGTCTGATTTCTGTTCTTGAATTAGATCTACCCTAGCACAGCGAGCTGCTTGGCTACCTTATAGATCTAAGTATAATACACGACTGGTCTCGTCCGCCAGCTCGCCCGCTAGTCGCAGTTTTGTGTCTGTCCCGCTTGTGCGCGGCACGCACGCTTAGCCCCCCCTTGCTCATCACAATCCCAGGCGTTCTTGCTTAGTGCAGCAACTGTTGTTTCATTGTTTTGGATTTGTTTAATTTATGCCCAATTTTACAACACGAGCATATACTACACAGCCCAAAATACCGTTAAACATGCCGACCTATACGAGGACAGTCCAACCCTTGGCACCACCTTAGTATATAATGTTTTCAAGAAAAAAAAGCGCCTCTCCCATACTCAGTGGCCTCTCTAATTTTTCTGCATGTTTTTATTGTTTTATTTTCATAATTTGTTCAGGAATAGAATTATGTCTTCGAATACCAACAAATGACAAAGTATAGTTAATCATGTTTCACTCTTAGTTTGCAGTGAAGTCTGTTGTAGTTAATGAGCAAAACCAGTTCGATACTTGAACCAGTTGAAGATTCGACAGTTCTAGATCTAGATTTTAGTTCTTTGATTTTCAACTTTTTCATCGAGAGTTCAATAGCTAGAGCTAACAGTTCGAGTCTACCAGTGAGTGTCAATCTATGGTCTCAGTCTCCCCCCACCACCACCACCACCTGAAATCCTGCCTGCGAGGCCCTACTTACACGAGGAGTGCGACTAAGTAATACAGGTAACAAGTCATAAACT
>JBCEWB010234510.1:0-23719 GCA_039654565.1 Peronia peronii
CGGGTCTGGCGGCACGCGAGTAGAAGCTTCTCGCTCGTCATGTCTCTGCTTCATGTTTGCGATTGTCCGTTTCTTGTCGATTTCTCTTCTCTTGTCTCTTCTCGCTGTCGAGCAGTGGATCACTTCCCGAGCAGCCAGGATCAAGGCTTTGCTCGCGAGAAAACGAGTACTCGGCTCATCTCGTGACCACTCCTACTATAGACCTCTTTGGCTGGGAAAGGGAAATAATTCAGCTGGTCAAAATGATCTCCCCTTACACGAGCCCCTCTTTTAGGAGGGGCAGATAATCTGTGAAACGATCTCCCATTGGTAATGAATGAAGAAGACAGAAGGGCTGGGCAATATGGGACAGTGAAATAGAGGTGATAGCTGGCAAGACAAGGTTGTTGATCACTGTCACAGAGCCATAACACTGAGATATTAGATAGACTGATGTTTCATAATCATGTTCAGGTAGTTCTGCTGCTAAATGATATTTGAAGATCACAGGGGAAAAATGACAGTAGTCACAAAATATGGTTTTCGTGGTTATCTGCCCTACCAGTAGCCCTCCTACTGAAGTTTCGCAACTTCTGTGTGCCTCTATCGAAAGACGACTGTAATACTATAAATAAAAAATACAAGGTTATATTTCTTAAACAAGAACCATACACTTTCGAATCTTAAAATTCATTTTACATAAAACTAGCATTTTGTGACTACCATCATTTTTCCCATGTGGTTTTCATTTGTAAAAGTGACATATGCACCAAATTAGGTTAAACTCCACTATTAATAGTTCATTATATCAAGTGAAGACTGCAATGTATTGTTCACTTCCCAAAGCTCAATTTCAATTAAAATGAAATTAATGAGGACCCAAACATTTCCTGCACAGGGAGGCCAAACCGGAATTATTTTTGCATAAAAAAATATAATGATAAATGGCACTTACGTCTGTTTGTCATGGGGCAGTAAAGTTGTAGCTTAGACATGGACATGTCTGCAGTTTATTGGGTATTTAAGTCATTTGTGTAGATGGTAAAACGGGCAGAGGAGAGAACACAGCCTTGGAGTGCCCCAGTATCTGCAACAATTGTTGATGATGCAAATGTTGTGGTGTCCACTTTTAATTTGACATACCTGGGACGGCATGTCAAAAAGTCCAGGATCCAAGCAACAATGTGTTTATTTACATTCATGTTCATGAGTTTGGATAGTAGTATGTGCAGCTATTTATATAATGGCTGTTTATTAATGTTAATGTCAATATAAGCTAATGCATTGCTAAACTTTTTCAGATTAGCGGTCATTGTTAAGAAGTCTCAGTTCACATGCACTGTGTTCATACATTGTGGGCTCTTCAAAGGAATTTCTAGTTCAAAATATGAATAGATCTCTGATTAGATCAACCTTTTGATGTTTTGAGGGCTAATGAAGGTGGAACTGAGAGAGTATGGATGTGTGTCAATAACAAAAATTGTTTCTATATCTGACAGCTATGTGACGTCCTGTGCCTTCTCTCACGATAGCAAGTGCCTGGCCACTGCCTCCAATGACAACACAGTGCGAGTGTGGCAGCTCACAGACACCTCTCGCATCATGCGTGAGTCAGATTTTTTCTAACCGGTTTTTTTGTTTTTGACCAGCCTTATTAATTCCCTTTGCCAGACACAAGGGCTGTTGATCAAGCAGTACAAAGAGAAAAAAAAGAAGCACATTTCTTTTTGTCTTTTAAAAGATTTATCGTGAAAAACATAAAAAGATATGATTTGTTATTATAAAAAGAAAGCATTTTCCTTATGCCATGACTTTTTCACATTATTTCATGCTGTACATTTGAAGCCAAGAGTGCAAAAGTGGTTTTTCTTTTTTTCCCTTCTTCACTGTAACTCTTGAATACAAACGTATCTTACCGTATTTGGCACAATATAGCCGTGATACACAAACAAACAAAAAGAAACCCCTTATATCTGGCAGAGGGAAGCAATGCAAGAACAATCATTAGTTTAAGTTATAGCCAGGGGTTAAAGGAACTAGGGCTGTAGTCCCCCTTTTTCTTCACTCTCTGGTGGTCTTTTCTCCAGCTTCCCATGTGATCTTGAGGTCTGCATAGAGACTTTATTCCAAGCTCTCACGTTTTGAGCTCTCACATTTCCTCTCTCCTTTGTGGATCAAGAGTTTGTTGAATGATCTTTGTTGGCTTATGAGATTAATTTATGTATTTGTTTAATTTATTTATTTTAATTTTTTTGATGTGAATAAGTTTACATTAATGATAAAAAATAGGTGTTGCATAGGTTTTTTTATGTTCTAGAAAATTGTCCACTGACAAGACATTGAATTTTCAAACCTGGGTAAACATAAATAACTTTAGCTGTGGACATTTTTTAACATTTTGAAGTTTATATGATCAAAATATGTTTATTTTAATAGACTTCACAGTTATTCAAAGCCATGTAATGATCAGTAAAAAAAAAAGATATTTTGAGGAAATTGTCATTTAAAGTGTAATATATTTCCATGAGGATAAATCAAGCTTGAGATTAGTACTCAGGAATAGTAAAGGACAAGAGACCGGTGTTGGTTTCAGTGGACTATTTCATTATAAGTTGAGCAAGTGCAGTGTAATAATATTAATAAAGAGTTATTTATTGAGTTCTGAGACAGTAAAACTTCTGTGACCATCCAGAGAGGCAATTCATTCTGTTTTTCTGCCGCTACCGCCACTTTTCATGATCTCTGATAATATGCAAATATTATATCAAACAGCTTTAACTTTGTATCTAGTACTTGAAGCAACATTATGAACAGGAGTGAGGACTTTGTGGTATATAATATGTGGTGTCAAACTCCAGGAATTTTTTGACGGCATTGCAGAAATAATTATTCAGGAATACTGACTGATTTTGATTTTATAGTAAATACTGATTATCAAATGCAAAATATATTTCATTCCGTTTGGCTAGAGGAAACAGCCAAAATTTCATTGCCATTGGATACAGTTCTTGGTTCGAGTTCCGTGTTGTGGGTTATTGTTGCTAAAGAACTATTTTTCCTTCTTGTCATTTGGAAAATTGATCACAATGAAACTTGACACAATGATGTGGCCGTAGGTTTGTATTTGTTTTACCCTTCCTCTCATGCGATTGAGCATGTAAGGAAATGAGTTGTCTTCCTTAGGCCAGCTAGTGACTTTAGCAATGGACAGCTGGTTGCTTCTACATATCTCTTGCGCTTAGGGTGAATGAGTTGGATGATTTTGAGTTGCGGCTGTTTCTATTTTCCGACTCGGGTACCAAATTTATTTCTTTTTATTTTTCACAAAATGAAAATTTAGCCTTTTTTAAAATGAAAAAAAAAATATGTATTTTTTGTATAAATTTTGGTATTTGAGTCGGAAAATAGGTAAAAACCATGTCGAGATCGCCTGGCACAGTTTTCAACTCATTTTGCTGTGGGTGCAAGATATATAGTTCTTCTTCCATCCTGCCCTAGCACTTTTTCCTTGGCCTCTCCCTTCTGCTGCTAATGCCTGACTCTTTCATGTTGAAGGCTCTTGCTTTGTGATAAGTCATTTTGATCATCAGCCAAATTGCTTCCCTTTGCCTAGTACAAGAGATATAAGACAAACATTATGAAGAAGAAAAAAATGACCTTTTCTGTTGTTATTTCAAACATGAGCAGTGAAAAAAATCATCATGTGGTGAAAATGTTTTTTTGCTCATTGTGATATTTTTTTTCAAAATTTTTTTGAAATCACACATTTTAAGAGAAAGAAAACAAGTGATTTTTTTTTTTCCCATTACAAGGCTTGTCTTATACCTCTTGTATGTACTTGACAAAGGGAAATAATTTGGCTGGCGGAAAAAATGGCTCTTTGATACCTAGTAAATGTAACATAATGGGGAAATATACAAAACAATTCAAGAAAAGTTGGAGACGTTCAGTTCTGATTACCTTTGTTACAGAAAATCTGAATGGCTATGAACAAGGAGAAGCAACTCCTGAACTGGAAGGTAACCAGGCCCAATCAGCCCTGGAAAAGTGGACAGTGGATGATGTCTGCCAGTGGCTCAAGTCCCAGGAACTTGACCAGTATGAGGAGAAATTCCGGGCTAATGCTATTGATGGGAAAGAGTTGCTGGCCTTGACATTGAATGATTTGGAAGACCTTGGAGTTGGTAAGTAAACACTTTTTTTAAAAATTTGATTTGGAAACTTTAAAATGGTTACGGACTTGTTCAGGTATGGCCTCATTACGCAATCACACATTCCTTATTACTCTCCCTCCTCATCCCCCTGTTTTGTCCATCCCACTTCCCATTTTATTACATGCCTTGCCTTGTGCATTTCTCTCAAGTGGATTGTCGGACATGAAATTACACCATGAGTACTTGCACGTCTGGCTCTTACGTGGATTTTTTGATGGGGAGTGGATTCTTAGGCAGGCAAATTACAGTGAAAAAATTTGGTTTTGCAACAGAGGTGGCCCTTAGGTGTACCAGGCTTTTAGGGGGGAGGTCACTTGAGTATGATGATATAACTTTTAAAAAATTCAGTATGAGAAGAATATTTAATGGAAGAATGGGCTAGAATTGTGTGGAGTTCAGATTTGTTTAAGAGTTCATTGTTTTGTTGTTGTTTCAAATTCAGAATTAGATAATCGTGACTGTTATGAATATTTCAGCTATTTTCTAATTTCTTTCAGCTGCTTTGGGACACAGGAAGAAGATCATGCGGGCCAGGGCTGCCTGCCAGGAAAGCCCCATCAGTTTGAAGAGTGCTGAGCCCAGCACCATACCTGATGAACTTCTGTGTCCTATAACACAGGAACTGATGAAGGACCCAGTCATCGCTTCAGGTGAGAAAGTTAACCATCCATTAATCATGCTGTCGGTGGTAAATAATAGTGACCTCGGCATCAGAACTGTCCCATAAAAATGCATTGGTATTTGAAGTATTGTTTTATGTCATAGTTACCAATTCATGATTCAGTGAGTTCTGTGCATGATATATCTATCAGTCTTTCTTTTTTATTTTATTTTCCTTTGATCTCTAACTTATGGCATTGGAGAGAGTTAGTATATCTAACAATGTCTGACACAGTTGTAGGACAAGCAATCCTATATTGTAATTTGTTCAACATTTCAGCATTTTGTCCTATTGTCAGATAGTTACATGACATATTGATTGAGAAGGTAGAATGAAAGTAGAAGTAGGAATGTTAGCATAACAATTTGATTTGTTAAATACTTGTACATTTGTAAGTCTATTATTTTTTATTATTCCTTTTTTTTTTTTTTTTCTCACACACACACACACATATACAGATATATATATATATGTACAATTTGTAATTTGTCGAGTTCTGAATTGTTTGTTGTAATATTTTTTGTGAATATAAATTGTTAATGTTGCTACAGATTTTCATTCCTATGGTTTCTGTTTTCTTAAAGTGGTTCACTTTAATTTTTCTGTGATTTCTTAGACGGCTACACCTATGACCGACCGGCCATAGTCAACTGGATGGTGAAGGAACAGCGCAGTCCAATGACCAACATGGTCTTGACATCCACTGAGCTCACCCCAAACCGCACCCTCAAGATGATGATTCAAAAGTTCCTGCAAAACAATCCATCTCCCAGTGGAAAACCAGTGTGCTAGATCTCACTTAGACAGTGTAAATGTGCAAAATAACTTGGCTAAGTTTGGCATTAAAACTTTGATGAAATTATGAAACACAGTGGTGAAATTCCAAGAGAGAGAAAATTTTTCCTACAAGTCTCAGCTCCTAGTTTTGCCCTCAAGCATTTTTTGATGAAATGATCCTATACAGTGGCTAAATTCACCAATATGTGGAATTGTCCTTTACTTTCCCAAGAATCGGCTGCTAAACTTGCTGAGAAGGTTTTTTTTTTTTTGTATAATCTTCACTTGCACTTCACTTTGGGAATACAGCCCACAGTTTTTTAACTGAGTGATTCACTTGCATGATCCATGGTCAGTACTCCATAACTTCGTCTGAATTCACATCAAACTTCAGGTATAAATGTGAGCCACCATCACTCAAAACCCTGACAGTGAGCACATTTTGTAATGGAGGCAAGACATTGCTTGTGTATATAAGTGGGGAAGGACGTGCCTCACACAGTTCCTTTGGTGCTTAGCTGTTGGCACACAGACATGAAAAACACAGAAAATCAAAAATCTATGGAGGTGTGTTATCCCCCATAGATTTTTGATTTTCTGAGTTTTTCTGTAATCAGTGGCTGTGATGACGCCGTAATTGTTGGTCTTGTTTTTCTTAGTACCAGGAACTCTTTCTTCTGTTTGGGATACCACTGGGATTCAGCATTATTGAAGGAGTTCTCAGAGCACACCAACGTGGCTGGAGCACTCAGTTCATCTGTTTCTATCTTAAAAAATGTTGTATTATGCAGTTCTGTATAGTAGTGATATGTACAGCTGGTGGCGTTAGATTTTATAACGTCAGAAGTTGTGCACCATTTTACATCTTGGATATGTGGAAATAGGAGCAAGCAGTGACTGGTAAATTTTTTGAAAAACTGAAAGGAAGCTTGGAAGCCTCTTCGTTGAGCACAGATTGCATAACATTATTCATGACCTGAAGGCCAGAAGGCAGACTGGAGAGAACTGTTAATGCAATCAAACTGTGATATTCAGAACCCACCAAAAAGAGGATGGTGGATTTGTCCAATATCTAATTGGTTGTATTGTGTTTTATTAATTTTGTACAGAAATTCTGCAGTGTAGTTTGCATCCAAATTTATCTGAGAAAAGTACATCTGTAGCTTCTTTACAAACAGACCAAAATATGGTTCAGAATTTTAAGCAGTCATTTGAAAATATTGATGTCTGGAGTGCATATTGATAGTGACTGGAAAGGAGTTCAGTTTGTGGAGATGAGCAGGGACCCAACCCAAAATCACTCATAGATTGGTTGTGAATATCTGCGGCAGAGCATTTACAAAATAATTTATTTTTGAATGGAAACATTGTCCAGCACTTTTTTGTCTTTGTGGTTCTTATTATCACCCTTGTGTCACCTATTTTTGCACATGCATTTGGCTATTGATTCTTTTCATTATTGTCTGTCTCCTGTTCTAATTAACTTTAATTTTATCCTTCACCTTTTTTTTTTTAAAGAAAAGTGGTTACTGTTTTCTTTCTGATAAGATCATCACCTGTTACCAGTCAATCTTTTGAGTTCTAATATTTCAGTCTCACTGACATCTTTGAAATATGTGAAATAGCTGTTTGACTTGCTAAGTGAAATTCCACTGAACTGAAATAGACTACTGCTCAGCTATTTCTGGGACAGATAAAGATGATTGAAAATGTCAGTTGGCACGACAGAAGGAGACGTTTTCTGTTGATTTTGTTCTATATGTGTATTTTCAGTTTGAGGTCAGTTACCTCTGAAAACAGTGTGTGATGTCATGACAAATCAGGTTAAGAAAACAGAAACTGTCCTTCACATCAATCTCTCATCAGTGTTACTGAGCAAATATTCACAGTTCATGGTTTTTTTTTTTTTTTTTCTAATCAGCTTTCTGTCTTTGCACCCAATGAATTTTGTATTGATATGCATATTATGATTATTGCTAGCCTTACCAAGGTGCCATTAAACAATTCTGGCAAGCATTCTCATTGAAAACTTTTTTTTTTTTTTTTTTAAAAAGATATACAGATTTTTTATATTCATGTATGTATAAGAACATATATATATATATTATGCACTATTGCTTTTTAAACAAATGAAAACTTGAGAGGAAGTTTTTTAAAGTGTTGTTTTTATATATGTATTTCTGTACAGTCTATATTATGTCTATGTCTTAGATATGTCAGAGTTCACCTGTTTCATTGTGAAGTATTCCAACCACCAACAGGAAGTCAAAGGAGGGCAGCTTCCCTGTGAGTCCAAATTGCCATCATCTCTCTTCTAGTGTTTGAAGAATGAATCAGTTTTCACTATGAGGAGCATATGTTTCAAAATTCCAGTATTGCAAGAAGGGAGTCAAACTCATCTTGAAAGGCCATGTGTTCTGTGGTTCCTTTCTTGCCAAGAATGAACCAGCCTGTCTAGCAGATGCTGTTGGATATCATTACTATTCTGATAAAACCTCATAACTTCTTCAACATTATGCCCTTTTTTCAGTTTTCTGGCTCAGTCAGTAGCCCATAAAGCAATACATATGCCAATAAAACAAAGCTGGACAGTAGCTTTAAAGTCTCCTTTTTTAGATGAAATAAAAATTAAAACCTCATTATAATAACGAGATACTAGGCGGAAATAGTTTTTTTCTCTTTCCTGAAAATTTCAGACCATGAAATTTGAAAGTTACGAGGTTTTATCAAACAAGTAACGACATGTTGTGATCAGGCTGTAGATGTGCCAGCACACTGCAGTTGTTTTCATTTGTTGTTGTTTATTTTTTTTTTTTTTCAATTCCTCATCACATAACCAAAGTGTTTGGAACACAACACTGATTAATCCCTTCATGACACAAGATCACTTTACTTTGTGCTGTTGTCTAGATAGTGAGCCTCTTGTAATTTGTATGACCAACAAAAAATATGAGTATATGCCCTCATCATTATGGTCCTGGTGATTGCAACATCTTGACAAATGCTAGATGAGACAGCAGAGCTCGGCACTTTTAATTGTATAAAGGCAAAAACAGCTGTTTAGCATTTATCATACATGGATCACGAAGGAGTCAGTTTTTTTTATAATTTTTATTCAGCTTTTTTTTTTTTAAAGAATGCAGTGAACATACTTGTCAATATGTTTGAAAGTACTTTTAGTATTTCATGTCCTATATTTATGTTATGGAAATGGAGTACTTTGGATGTTGATTTGCTCCTTATATTTTCATAGAATGAACAAAACATATACATGTACATACATTTTCTTTTTTTCCCATGAAGAAGTAGAGGGAAGTCATGTAAAATCACTTATCAAATTGCCATCATGTTGTTACATATTTGTATGATGTATATTACTTCACTGTGAGCAGCAGACTGATGGAGGGGAGCTTTAAAGAGATGATGGGACCAAAGATTCATCCCAACATACTGGTTACAACAACAAATCTGCAAGTGGTTAAGATATCCCACACGTCGCCGTTGTTGCCTATTCAATTTTTACACATGAATTAATCATATTGTCCGAGAAACATGTAGCCTATTTGGTGCATTGAAACATTGAGAGATATCCAGGGAATGCAATGGTTTATCATACTTTATTTTGATGGACTCCTCTCAGCCAAGATCAGCTATGAAAATTCAGATTATGGCTCAGATTTGTTATTATTTCATTAAAAGTTGGAAAATTAACAACTGTGTCATGAAAGGTTAGCATTGACACGGAGATATGTTGGCTTGCATTAAATTAGATAGAAGGTGGAACTCAAACCAGGAGTGATCCCTCTTGTGTTTATAGCTTGATATATGTTATGTTATATGATAGGCAATGCTACTTCTGTTTCATTTCTAGTTTGTATTGTATAAATGACAGATAAGGCTACAGTCATACGTCATTTATTCTACCATCAGATGTCTGCGTGACACATGGTCGGCTTGCTTTTTATCATGCACTGTATTCTGTACAGGGCAAATCACTATGGTCCAGGCAAGAAGCATGACGAACATTGTTCATCCCAATGGCCTCTCTTGGTGCCTTGACTCTATAAGGAAAAATGCCAACCAGTGTTTTGATGTGTGAGTCATGGAGGGATTAATTAATGTGGAATGTCAAACAGCTAGAGTCTGTGAAGCACTTCAAGTGAAGCAATGCATTAATGACTGTCTTCTTATTATCATTATGATACTTGTCATGTTTGATACAGAATATGACAGCCAGAGCTTATGTTGTAATAAACTGTATGACATACACACTGTCTTATTCTGCATATTGTAATACATGTATTATCACATTGTTGCCTGCACCAAATATTCTATGATGACACATGTGTGATTATATTGTCTGCATTTTGCATTCTCCATTTCCATTTTCTGAAACCTGTGATACTTTTATGTGTAAAACATATTAATGCAAAAATTTCACATAGAATTTGTTTGAAACATTTGTTATGTTGACATGAATGAACAATAAAAGATTGGAGAAGGGTCAAGAAATTTCCTATTACAAACCTTTTTTTTTAGCATAAATCCTTTAGGGTTGTCAATATTCAGATATGTTAAAATAGATACATGTATTTGCCACAAAATTTTTGGTACACAAGTTGGATCTGAAAACTTCAGAAAGATGTACATATATATACACATGTATTTTATTCCCAAAAAATTTTCTCCGAAGAGAATAAGATGATTTTATTGATAGAAATAAATGCGATTGCTATCACAGTATTTTAGCTTTAGCTAAGGTTTCAACCATTTTAACAGATTGTTCGTTGTTACCTGTGTGATATTTTTCTTTCTTTTTTTTTTATTCATAAAAGACCATTTGTTGTACTGATATGTGGGATACTCTTGTTATCTGCCTTGGCTGTTACTCTTTTATACAATACCGTATTATCTTCTGGACAACACCAATTCTCTCTATGTAAATATGACTACATGTATATGCAAAACTTTTGTTTTTTTTTACTCTTGCACAGGATGTTGGTACCTGCTCAGGTCTGGCCATTTTTTTTGTAAATCAAAGGTGAATGTGCAAAAATAGAAATTCCCGCTATCACTGAAATAATGGACTTGTTTAGAACCTGCACATGCCTGCAGGCTTATTCCGTCTTTTGTCTTCTCATGTTGTGACAGTAACTATGGATATTTACAATAACGACCTATGTGAATATTGTGTCAGTCAGTTGTCCACAGTGCAGTGTATTCCACACTGTAAACAAAGAAAATAAATGCCTGGCAGTACAGTGTATGACATCTCATAAGGTTAAATATATACGAAGGGTGTATGATCTAACATATTCAACTGTACTAGGTGCAGTATGGCACTTATTAAACAAAGAAACTATCTCATCAGCACTGAGAGATTCCTTCGGAACAAATCCATTCCGTTAAATTGATATGGGTTTTTTTTTTCATCTTTGACTTTTTTTTTGTCAGGGGATGAAATCCCTTCAGTTATTTCAAGGTGACTCTGTGGGTTGATGCAAATATTTGTTTGATAAAAGGCAGATGTGTCCCCTTCTTCCCTCCCCCCACCCAAAAGAAAAAATTGAAATAAGTAACAACAAAACTTTTGTTTGTGACATGACAGTGCCATTAATTTCCTTCACATCATTCTGTTAAATCAAGCAATTCTGAGAAATGATAGTTCCATAGCGATGATCTTGGCCTTACAAAATTCTGTCTTCTTCATTCCAAGTTTCAAATTTTCATTTCTAGTTCAATCCAGAAGCATATTTTGTATAAAACAAACTTTTTTTTAAGTGGTGTTGCTGTTTTCAGACGGAACTATGAGAAGGATGTTGGAGAATTTTCCAAAATTATGTGAGAACAATTTCTATGGTGCTTCTTATAATATAAGTTATACGATATCCGCAAAGAAATGACATTTTTTTTTTTTTTTTTCAATTGCCATGAAATCAAGATTTGCTGATGTTTTATACCAACAGATCACAGAGACAGTCCTCTATAAGATCTAGCATGAAATTGAGTAGCCTCATAAACTGCTACATTTTTCTAATGTAACTTTTAGTAATCTACTTTGATTTACATATGGCCTACATGTAGTTGTCAAAGTGCAGGCTGGAAGTCACAAAATGTTTGAAATCCAGAAAAAGTTGAACTTTTGAAAGTGCATGGCCCTCATTGCTGAGAAGAAGAAGAAAAATTGGACGCATCAAATTACATTGAAAAAAAAAAAAATACTTTTGAATGATTAGATGGTAGAAAGGATGGGACATTGCATATTTGGAATGTTTATTTTTCATCCTGTGAATTTGACAATATAGACTATATTATGTACAGTATAGACATACATGGTTTGTAATGTCTTCAGATGCTTCTAGGAATGACAGCCCTTATTCATCAGCACGTGATGGATAGGAGTTTCCTTATTCTGCACGTCAGTGATCATGTTTTCTTTTCTTTTTGTTTGACTTTGCTTCATCTTTTGTCTAAATTTAAGTTGCAAGCACATCAATCTGGAGACCTATGAAATTTTACAGAGTAACACATGAGAATATTCTCAGAAAAATGTAAGAATTCTGATAGCAAAAAAGGGAAATGTTCACCCATCATACAGTGACGAATAAACACTTCAGCAGGGAGTAACAGTGATAACCAGGTTATACTTTTGCTATGATTTCTAGAGTTTTTGTTGTTTGGCGAATGAAGCAGAGAAAGGAAGGTTTGTTCGGGTACAGTCTATCATGCAGATGTTTTATACTCCAAGTACATGTACATTTAATTACATGTATGTTGTGAGCCAGGCCTACATATGTGTATCTGTTGATCTAGCCTTTTGATGTCATGGTCAGAGTAAGATATGAGAGTTGAAGGAAGGCATAATGTTGTACAGCCAGGTGCAGAGTTCAAGGAAGGTATAATGTTGTACGGCCAGTTGAAGGGTTGAAAGAAGGTATAATATGGTACAGCCAGGCACAAGGAGTCGGGTCTTAAAAGAAGGCTGTATGGAACATGGCTTCAAATGTGTCTTATTGTGCCAACATAGTACATCTGTCTTCTTTCCCTTCCATTTTCATGTCCGGCTCAGAGTTTTTTCTTTTTTTGGTTTAATGATTTTGCCCAAATCAAACTTGAGGTTGAAATAAAAATTATAACAGAAGTTGCATAGCCAGAGTCACGCTTGAAAATTCTGTCATTCATCTCATTTTCCCCATTAGAACAATATGTCAGTCAAAAGGGATAAGTGATAGAGGTGCTAGAGAAAGAGAAAGAATTCAGTTACAGTGTACCTTTCATAGTCATCAAGTTTCACTGGTTGATAGGACTTAACTTTCAGCGTGAATATCTCTCTCAGTATGGAAGAGTGGCAGCTCATTGATGTTTACTCCAGAGTGAAGTGCACCCATTTCTTGTTCCACTGACACCAATAAATTTGTTTTGCTGCTTGCAGCTTGAAACATAGGCTCATTTTACCTGGCTATGCAAAAATATACCCAGCAGTAATGTAAGCTAATTTTTGGCTTGGAATATTTAAATTTTTGTTTTTGTTTGAGATGTATGTATACAGAATTCAGGAAAAAAATATGGTAGCAGAAGATAATGTTGGTATTGTGATCAGCACATTCCAATAGGCCATTTAGTATGATTTAGCTATGTATATATATATACATGTATACCTGTATATTGCATTACTCACTGCAGGTCTGGCTACATCACAGGTTCACTATCACCTCTTACCCTCATTTTAGATTGATCATACCTTTCTTTTAAAAAAATGTTCACTGAATGAAAATTTCTGAGTAGGACACATGTACATGTATGAACTTTGCCAAGCTGATCTAAAATTTGCAGCTGTAACTATACTGTACTGATATTAATCAGCTTCAGACATTCTCAGATGTTGGACCTCATTGTGTGTTATCAGATGCATAATGAAAAATTATGTGCATTTGTAAAATAATGACATTGATGAAATAACCCCAGACTGTCGCAGTTGTTCAGTGGTTACCCAGGCCAGTCTTTGCTGTTTGAGAAAGTGAACTAAAACTGTTTTTATGTGGACGAGGCTTAGTTTATTTGGCAGACGACAAAGTACATGTACCGGTATTACTGTACATTAATTTTTTTTTATTATTGAACAAAGTAATCATAGTTATATTACGTCGAGGACACTTTGTGTAGTAATGATTATAAAACTAAACAACCTTTTAAAAAAAATGACTTGGGTAATTGTGGAAACACTGTGCGGAAATGCAATTAATACATAATATATGCACATCTGTTATATGGACAAATGTGTGATAGTGATTGATCCTATGTTAAGAATCAAATTGCATTAATTGACTTCTCTTGCTCAATGCAAATTGTATTACATGTAATAAAAACAGTTTCTCCTGCATTTGAAATTGTATTCAGATTGTTCTCTACTGTATTAATTTAAAGGCACATTATCCTTTTTTTTTTTTTTCACCACTCACAACAGCATTTGGTGCTTCTTTTCTCTCATGCATTGTAAACACCTTGTGTTTGGTTCTTTCACTCATTTGATTGTACACATCATGTGTTTTGTCTCCTGTAGCTCAACCAATTTCACCACAGTCTTTAACCTTAGATATTGCATGGTTCACGTGTATTGGTAAGCCCAACAACTTACTGGGTTATTGTCAGATTTAAGGCAAGGTGTTTGGATCATGTTTATAGTTAGACCCTAATGATGATTTAGTTCTGGTACCTCCCTGAACAGGTCTTGCCTGTCTTTGATAATGGCACATGTATATTGTGACTTTCACACCAACAAGAAAAAAAAAAACTGAACATTCCTCCATGTTTTATGGGCCATTTGGTCATAGAAATATAGACTTGTTGAATGGCCTTTTCTTTCATTTTGAACTCAAGATCTGCATAAAACATGTACATGAATATATTATATTTGTAAGGACACTAAAAGTAAAGTAAAATGCTCCTCTTGACTAAGCAGAAGTTGTTTAATCTTATGTTTGGTCTGTGTATATGTAACAGTCACAGATTTGTCTATCAAACATCATTATAATTAATATGATAGTAAAAACCCAGAGTGTTTACATATTAACAGGTAGGTTTATTATCTTATCTTTTTCTTTTTAACTTTTTTCCTCATAATTGAAGAATGCTTCTGAAACAAGAGTTGTTTTGATACTTAGAAAATGGAAGCTAGTTCGGTGTTTTACTGATATAAAACTGTAACCATGATCAATTATTTCAAGTCACTAAATTCACTTTTGAAGTACATATATTTCCAGAAAGGCAAATTGATGGTCAGACAATGATGGGCGAGAAACTAGAGTAGGCTATACAGTACAGGTCCTGTTTGTTCTAGAGGAAGAAACATCACAGATCTCGTGTTTGAAGACAGTACTGATGGAAAAGCGGGAGAGAAGTAGAGAACTTGTCCAATTAGTGTAGATGGATGATATACATGTATGCTGCCAGTATGACAGTGCTATTCCAACTTGAACCAGAGAGAAAACGTCATCAGTATGATTACTGTGAAGTACAGTTCAAACTTAGACCTGGCAGTACAGTAGACTGGTCTTGTCCAGTTTACTCTTTGCCTGTCGAGAGACATAAGAGGGCTTTGACTGCTGAACTGCAGCGAAAAGATGATCTGGATGAAGTGAAGATACGATGTTACCAAAACATCTTGGGCATCCAATAACAGAGTGCGCCACAAACAAGCAGATCTGTGATTTGTAGCACCGTAACAGAAAACTTCAGTGAACACTTCCTTTCAACAAACGAGAATAAGGAAACCAAGACACTGAGGTTGTATGAGATTTAATGGTCAGGAATCTAGTTGAAAGGAAGACAAGAAAGAGGTATGCACAAGACAATACAATATCCAGGAGTGAATGGGCAAAGATGTTTGCCTGCAAACATGATGGACAGTCGTGGTGGATATAAACAACTTCTGTGCTACTTGACATAGGAGGCCCCTAAGATTCCACTCCCGGACAAGAAGAAAGCTAAGAAGAATATAAGCATTTTTTACATGTGGTACAAAATCTAACTAACTCTGATGTAAAAGAGAAGTAAAAGCTGTTGTACTGCAGTGCAGTACAGTGTATATTATTTCTGTCTTTGAGTGATACAATTTGCATTTTCTCATCTCTCACAGTACAATTCTCATTTACTCTTTTGCTACTCTATGCAATGTAAAGAATAAACATGTAGCTAAAATGCTTGTGAAAATTAAATTTTTTCTGTAGTCTTGATAGGAATGGGTGTTTCATCAGCGTGACTGGTCAGCTCAGACATATGGTACTTGATGTGCACAGTTTATATTTGGCCATCTTCAGCTTTGCAGTGGATCGAATAGGAGAAAAAGGCATAGTACCAGTCATCCCATGTTGTGATCATTTCTAAATGGATTTTCCAAATGTCATCACTTTCCTATTTCTACGATTACTCATTTAAATTGTGTACTCTTGGCTTGTCTATTTTGAAATTGCACACATGAGCTGTATATGTGATTCCTGATGTATATCATCCCTGACATTCTCAAAACATGAAAGTCTACAATGACAAATTTTACAGAAGACAAAAAAAAAAAGGTAATATTTCATATAAATATACTTAATTTTTTTTTGTGTCTCCTGAAAAATTTGTCTCTGTGGACTTGAGTGTTTAGAGAATTTCAAGGACAAATCTTAAGAGTGAAGGGTTTACACATGTACATGTATTTCAAATTCTTGTTTTCATACACATTGAAAAAATAAAAAAATAAACAACAATCTAGCTAGTTTCAGTTTCATTTTTTTTAATGGCATTTTTTCTGTCCAATGTAATAGATCTTGAACATGTTATCCCCCGTGAACACGATCTTAAAAAACTGGAAATGTTCAGCAGGGACAAAGGAAAAAAAAAGCATACACATAGTGACAAAGCAAACAGACAGATAAAACATAAAAGGAATGAGATGGCTGTGTTACTGGTAAATACTTTGTGAAATTCTTCACTGTTCACATGGACAAAAATGGCAGGTGCTGGCAGACTAATAACTTATCAGATAACACTGAAGCTTCTAGAATGAAGAATGCCACCTTTCACACTTTTTCAGCCTAGTGAACCCAAATAAAAAGAAGAAAAAAAAAAACCCATAGATTTAAGAGTCAAAATTTAACATTCAAGTCAAGCATCTGAACACCATGAGAGGTATGTTCTATATACGTCGTTCAACCTCCTGGTGGAGGTTATTTCGAATGAGAGGTAAACTTGGGAGTAATCAGAATAGCATATGACCTCAGAGAAAAAAAAAAAATATTTGATAAAAATTCTCTCAAGACTTCAGTATTAGTATTATTCATTCCAAAATCTTCAACTGTCTTTTGTTTTCCCCATTACTCTGACCAAGGGAGGAGTTTTTTTTAGTTCTATGGACATGGATATTTGATACCTATGATGTGGATAAGACATTCTGACATAGATTGAAATCCCCTGGACTGTATTGTCCCACCAATACAATTTTTGCACTTCTATAATTTAATGTTTATTTCCTTTAAATTCTTGTCACTCAGCAGTGTTCATGTGATACCACAATTTACACTGTCTCAGCAAGTAACTGCTTCACCACCATGTAACTGTAGAGAAACCCTTCCTTCCCACTGGCTGAAACACTGCTGATAAAAGAGCCATCTACTGGTGCTTTTCTGACAATCTGAAATAGAGGAGAGCTTACACTAAGTTACACTGAAAAGTTCTCACAGCAGAGTTAAACTTTCAAATAGATTTAACATTTTATTTCCCAAAAGTGGCTGTGAATATGGTTTCATGACAGACCTCTATGAAGTTCCTCCGAGTGTCAGCCACAGCAACTGTTGCAATATGGCTATGTTTTCAACCGAGCCTTGACACAAACTTGTCTGATCTTGCCCACAGGAATTTTGAACAGAGATTTTTTAGAGCGTTTGCCCCTCTTCAACCCATGAAAAACAATCACAGATGTAGAAAAGAAGCTGTAATATCTGAGTACAGATCTGAGAGGAGGACAAGGTATCCATCTATCAAATCTCAAACTCATCAAAAAGAAAATGACATTTCCAATCAGATACACACATGGCATGTGAGTAGAACAGACAAAATAATTGCACCTCCATGGCTTGACAACAGGGAAAAACACCACTATTGCTGGTTTGTATGTAAACACACACAGACATACAAGAAAATAGAAGCTAATTAACTAATGACCATGTACAAAATTCAGATGTAATCACAAAATGAAATGTCGACTTGGTGAAAACATGGCAAAAACAAAACAACGCAATGACAGTTCACACAAACTCAAAAGTTGATGATTGGCTGAACCGTTCATGGTAGGACAATAACAACATGAAGATGCATTAAACTGAAAACACACAATACGGAGCAGGACGACAATCTGATACGAGCACAGTTTCGATTTAGTTCCATAATAGTTTCTCCATAACTGACAAAAAATCATCACCCACAAAAAGTGTTAATCTATTCAACATTTACCTTCCACAAATTCTTAAAAGCACAAAAACTTTCAGCTGAAGAGAATGTCCTGCCTGTATAACTGAAGACCAAGGGGATGCCCATCTTTTACACATAGGAGAAAACTGACTTTTTGTTTGTAAAGACTTCTATGCATTGGTTTGTTGAAGTTATTGATTCAAACCATTGCTTTAGCTAAATAGGGGCTGTTTCTTCTGATTTCCTTTTTTTAGGTACGATACTTAAGGCTTGCTGCTAAACCCACAGACCATAACCTTAAAAATTTTGAGAACTAGACATCTTTTATTTTTCACCTTTTTGCCCTTCAATTCCATAACGCACAAAAAAAAAAAAGAAAAGAAAAGCCTTTCCCATGTCACAATCAATTGCTGATTTCCTATGGACAATATATCACTCAGCGCAGCAGAAATAGTTCACACAAGCCCAGGGCAATGATCTAGCGTAACAACCTGCCTGACTTTCGGAACTTGGCCGGAAAACCAAAGTGAAAGTTTCTGATCACACAGCTTCTTTTGTAGCTGAATATCTCTCACATTGTGAATCAAAACTTGAAATACAAACTTGCACACAATTTGTAACAATCCACAAAACCCAAGACAAAAATATGATATTCACCAAAACTTTCATCATGAAAAAAAAAAATTTAGACAAACTAAACTTGATGAATTATAAAATTAATAATAGGGCGCTTCATGGCATTTCTGACAGATCTACTCATAAAAAAAAAAAGACAAAGAAACAAACAACAGTGTTTTCCCCCTATGTACATTTGAGGCCAGCCAAACTACAGACATTCGAACATTTTCTGATCTGTGCACAATGGGACCAATCAATGTACAGGGTGAATGGATGAAAGCATTGGTGGAGGGGCATGAGGGGTGTATTTACAGTCAACAGTGGCAGTAACAACAACAGTCATACTTGCTTTCATGTTTACAGCTTGTGGAGATCCACATTTAGTCATACAAATGTGCAATCTGCACAGTAACTGTATAGAGGAATTTGTCAAACTTGGAAAAATTTGGCCACCTGGTCTGGCAGGTGTGCTTGACATTCTTGGGAGTGATCAAGTTATATACTATCAATCATCCTGCAGTGCAAATGTACAAAAAGAACAAGATAGCTTCATTATCCAGCATCCTCTGGGACAAAAATCATGTAATAAATCATCATGCTGCAAACATAACAGCCTTTCATTTTTAGAGAATGAGATATGCCAAAATTATGTTACTGCTTTTTTTTTTTAAAGTTCATAATTACTTTGTCCACAAATCTTTCTATACATAAACATGGAAAGTGTTTATATAATAAGGAGATGTGTCAACTCAATTTTCGTCTGCCTCTGGGATGTGTGTAAACATCCTGTTGTAAAGAGAGTAAAAAGATTATTGGCAATACAATTAGCACCTTGCAACAAAATCCAGCATTTCAGTTTCCCAGAGGATAAAATTCACAAAAAATAATAGCCATCTTGCAAATTTATGGTTAAAAAATGTGATGTAAGTTTCATACTTGTAAGAAAACAGGCACTCCCTGACAAAGGTGCACTCTGATGCCCATTGTCTGGATGACTGCCTCATTTTGGTGAGTGTAATTTGGAGATCTTTGTTATGCATTATATAGCTTTTCATGGTTTTGAGAAAGTGTCAGACCCTTCATTAGTCTTTGTTGGGTACCAGGGAGTTCAAATTATTTGGGCCATACTTTTAAGTTCTACATGCACATTTACTGAGTTTGTGTAGTAATTATCTGTCAAATGACTCTGATGCAGCATTATGGATGTCACTGGAAAGGGAAAATACTGTACTTGACTTTGTGTAAAGATTATGTTAACTCCCGTCTGTGAACTCAAGTCCCCTTTGACATTTGTTTTATTTCAACTGAGCATATGGCATAGAAGCGACACGATGAAATCAGGCGCTCGTCAAACTGGGGCAATCGGAGAAATAACTTTTTTTTTAGACCATAAGTTTTATTTTGTGCACAAAATGTCCGGTTACAAATGTACTTCCGAAGTTAAATTTGCTGAGATATATTGAGTAGAAGTCTGAAAACTGACATCACATAAATGAGGATTAAAAAAGTTTAGCAAAACTGATCGTTCATTTTCTCATGATCTTCATCATCTTCAACTGCCGACTACCTCACTTTCTTCACCAGACAGGACAAGATTGTTGCACTGACAGCAAGAAAGTAAACAAGTTTTTATGTGACCCAAAGGAGATTCTCTTTACCCATATGGACACGATCTATGAAAAAGGCCCATTTGTTTTTTGGTTATCTACTGTGCTGTGAATGTGGAGAGGCTTAAGTATATTCCATAATGCCACACAGTCTGTGTAATTTCAGTTCTAATGAAAACTTACCGTTTGATAAATCTATGATTAAAGCCCACATACAAAGATTGGACTAAGTCTAAAATCAAAAAGAAAAACAACAACAACAACAAAAAACCCAGTACATTTCACAGCATTATGATTGGAATATATGTAATATCTTGTACTTGTCATATAGCATTTATAAATACTAAAATGCAGGACAAACCATTTACTGGTAACATGAAACCAAAGCATTTTAATCAGTCTACACCATGTAGAACTTGGCAGAAATTAACAAGACAATGTCAAATACTATTGGGCAGGAATCACAAATTCAGCTAATCCACAATAGCCAACCTCATATAGGTCTGAACATTAAGTAACAAAGTGCGGAAATAATCAAAGCCTGAGAAATGAATATTTTCCTGCTAGAAGTCCTTAATTTCACACAATTCTTATATTACCATACTGCTCTCGTGTGATCGAGAGCCAGGTAAGGAATCAGTTAATAATAAAATATCACTTCAAGTCTAAATGCTAACAGATATTAAAAAAAAAAAAAAAAGGGGGGGGGGGAACATGGTGTGAGGTGGGGTGGGGCTACCTGCAACTCATGCATGTTTACAATCAGTTCACTTTCTTCCATTAAGAGCTTTTACACATACAGCAGATCAACGAGAGAAAAATAAAATTTGCTCATGCTTTCAAACAAAAGCTACAAAAATTTTTAAATCTGACCTACATTTTACATTTGAAATATTCACTTGAAAAAGTATATTCACTGAACAAAGAGAAAAAAAAACAAAACAACGAAGATTATACAGATAAATGTATAAAATAAATCAATTGCTCTAAGATGAAAAGGGTATCTTATCGGCTCATAAAATTTTGGTAAATTGAAGACATCTCTTGTGTGACATCAAAGTTGCTAACAGCCCAAAATGCAGTTGAAAGGTAATGTTACAATACATATTCGTTTAAAAATTAGCGATTTAACTATTTCCAGGACCGCCGATATAACACTGCTAACATAAAGTAATACAAGCCAACATTATTCTTACAACAAAAGACTGTCGAATGCATGTTACATGTGTATTACAATATACATTCCACTTAGCCTACCATTTTCTATTCACTAAAAAATAGATCCATCCTTGCTATGTGACACAAAACAAATCATTAGACAACTATTTCCTAGATATTTCAGGAGAAACATCCAACAGCACAAAATCTTTATTTTCTGATGCGTGGGGGAAAGTCAAAGGATTTATGAGAAGACTATTCTGGACATCCTGGTGGGAAGAACGAGGGGGGAAAAAATCATCCCACTGTGCTTTTATTGTTAATGCGTTAATCAATGTTTAATTCTACTCAATTTACCACTGAAAGAAAATATTCTGTCCTCTCCTTTAGGCTTTTCAACCAAAAAAAAAAATGCATTTCTGAAGGTTAAAAAAAAAGTTGGCTGATAAGGATATAGGTACAAGTTCATGCAAATGTACCTGTCACCAGACGTTGGTCGAGCTTGATGTGGGAATGCAGTAAATCCCTGGATGGCCGACTGCAAAAGCACATTAAAACCTGCATCAGCAATTTCCAAGCGGACAATACTTCCCAGCATAAAGGCCCAGGCTTGTACATCTCTGGACAGCTTGCAATTTGTCCATATCTTTGCTATCACTGAACACAAATACTGATGGAGCAACCAGCTGCTGAGAAAGCTTATCTGCACATGTGATAGGAAATCAGCTTAACATTTGCAAATGCTCTGAAGCTTTTTTTTTTACCTCGCCCAAAAGCCACAGAGCCCAGAGAAATCTCACAGGCTTGCAGGATTGGGGTATCCAAATATTTTGATTTTCACCAAACATGATTGATGATACCAAGATAAACTTTCATCTTTTATTCTTCATTTTGCGTGGTGTATCGGAGCCTGTCCATTCTGGATCATTAGGGTCATCGTTTATGACACGGCGCATTCTACTGCGTTTAGGTGTCTCGCCTCCTAACCATTCAGGGTCGTTTGGGTCATCACCAGCTGATGACACCGATTCATTGCTGGGATGGGGAGAAGGTGCTGCGCTAGCATCATCCACATTTTCCACAGAACCACCAACGTATACTTTCCCTGAGGGTTCGGCCAATCGCCTGGTCACTCGCTGATGTACTGGCTCACAACTAGGAGGTAAGTCTTCCCGCATCAGTTCATACTCCTCTTCTGACAGTGGGAATGTACGTCTAGGCCAGGGCTCCACACTGCTGACCTCAATCAGGGAGTTGTGCAAGTCTTCTGACACAACTGAAGCACTACGCTCTCGTTTGGAGAAAGACATCGTCCGCCTTCTCATTGACAACTGGTGTTGTAGGGAGTCCATCGAATCTTCCAGATTGCCAGCAAAAAAGGAGGAAGGTAAGCTACGAAAAAAGAAAAAGGATAAAAAGACTATTAAGCTTGATAACAAAAACTTTATAATAATAATAATGGTGAACATGGACCAAATAGCAGATGTTACGTTCTATATATGTCTTTCAACCTCCTGGTGGAGGTTATCTCGATAGCAGAAGTGGAATTAAATCCTGCTTCCCTTAATTCCCTTACAGGACAGTATGGGAATGTGGATATTGTCTAAATTGAGCTCAGGAATGACTCCCTTCTTGCATCACATTTGTTTTTCTTTTTTCATCTTACAAATTATATAATGACTTTCAATCAATAAATCCTTTGCAAAGCCTAATATGAAGCTTGAAGAACTGAGTGTTACAAACTTCTGTCTTGTAGTCTAAATAAATCTCTGAACTGTATATAGGCTGCCTAGAGGCATGTGTGAAATTCTAATTGTATTTCCTTTTTCGTGCTTGGCATGCAAGACTTGTATCGCATTGGCCACTTGACTAGTCATAAAAAAAAAAAAAAAAAAAGAATTTTTTTTAAAAATGGCGATGTCAGAACAGTTTGATATTCTGTTTCTTCCTGTCAGATGAACGCAGAAAAATTTAATTTCATAATGATTTCTTTTCTTCATGAGGGAATCAGGTCATACAAATGTCACTTTCTGGTGATTTCATTGATGATAATGTAGCAATGCCAACGGAGCCCCACCACCGCGGGGAACAAATCGGCGTTAGCGTAGAAATTGACCCTCGTGTTAGAAACGGACCTATAACTTTAAAACTAATGCAGTTAGTACAATATATTAAACATCATATTAAAGCTGAGAAAGATATCTTTCCAATGATGTATTGTTTGTCTTTGAGAAATAAGTAAAAGCCGAGGGATC
>JBCEWB010234621.1:0-20132 GCA_039654565.1 Peronia peronii
GTCTGTCTGTCTGTCTGTCTGTCTGTCTGTCTGTCTGTCTGTCTGTCTGTCTGTCTGCCTGCCTGTCTGTCTGTCTGCCTGTCTGTCTGTCCGTCTGTTTGTCTGTTTGTTTGTCTGTCTAGGTACCAGTCAGTATCCGTCTTCTATCCTCTCGACCTTTCTCTTTCCATTCCCGTTCTTTCCTAAGTTGGAGAGAAAGATCCCGCGTTGATTCGGTCATGTTCGGAACTCTATGTCCAGATTAATCCTGTATTAAACTCACTGGTCCAGGAAAGTACAGAGAAGAATGAAAACCCACAGCACAAAAGACTGGTCGCAGTTGGCTTTTCTGAACAGAGCGCCATTTTAATAATTAATCCTTTAGAGCTGGTCTTCTCAATCTAGCGGACCTAAAACCGTAAGGCTTTGGTTGTGATCGGAAAAAAAGTTGGTTTTGGGAGAGATATCTTATAGTTTCAGTCTCCATATATTGATAAAATCCATGACGGTCCATCGACTGGAAGATTACATGAAGTCCATCCTGAAATTCAGCCCTGCAAATGTCAGAGGGCCTGGTGTGATCAAATATTTGAACATTGTCATTTACGGAATACACTTCCGAGCAGCATACAGTGAAACAAAATTGCATCATATTATATTGTCATGAAGCATAAGCTGCTATTTCTCAGAAAATGAATACTTATGTCACCATTGAAATCCTGACAACTGCATTAGATTCTTATGACACTTCTTGGGTTAATACATTGTAGGATAGGGACTATCATGGTACATTCATATGTGGAAGTGTTTTTGCTGCTCAAGCATCATATTCATCATCACCATGACCATTTCAACCCCCAGACAGGAGCATAAGCTTTTTACAAACCATCTCCAAGCTCTCCGACCCTGTGCAGTCTTTCCAATTTGTGGCAGTTCAGACATGCATTCTATTTTGTTGTCGTTGTTGTTGTTGTTTTTGTTGTTGTTGTTGTTTTGCGTGTAAGATTCTAACTTAAACCTGTCTGTTATTAGCCGGAAAGGACAGTTTTTCCTTCCCGCCGTATGCATACGCTTTTGTAACAGCCTTAACTTCCTAAGGGTCAGGGCTGGCTCACCCTAAGCCTGATCACCCTTATTCCTATGGTGAGGAAACCATTGGACCGATTCCTAACTTTCTTAAGATGATCTGCTGAAATATCGATACTTGCGGAAGAGAAAATGTGCAGACAGCGCCTCCGTCTCCGGTCCGTGTTGCTCTCGATTACGTCAAACTGGCCGGTGACGTCACTCAATGTCTCCACCATAAAAATGAACACTATTTTCATCATACACGAAAGAGTACCAAATGGATCTGAAGCCGATCGAGAAAGGCTGCGCCGTGTTTGCAGGTTACGGTGTATAATTATAAGCCTTTCAATCTCCACCGGGGTGGTTATCCCGGCTAAAGGCTTTCTGTACCGTTCTATTGTTGATTTTGTTTTAGAGATGCGAGTGAAGTCATTGGATAGCTATAGTTCTTCCAAAACTGATGAAAACATAAAAACTTAATTTTCTTAAAAACGAATTTACATTCAATTTTTTTTTCTACGACGTTATGAATCCAAAAAACGAAATTTGTAGCTTTCATGATTCTCTCAAAGCGGTGAATCCCTTTGATCTTATCGGCTTTTTTTTTTTCTTTTAGATAGTCACAGATGAAAGAATTTTACCGTGACCTCTTTATAGCACCGGTTTTGTCAGGGATGTAGTATGTCAATGTGCTTGGGAGCCGAAGCTGTCAAAGGCCATAGTTTATGTGATTCATTGAATATAGATATAGCATGGTTGATTTGGCATTTCAATATATAATTTTGTCGAACTGTATATGTGTACGTCTACAGAGGGTGTTTGCTTGTCTTTCTCTGGATCTGATGATTCCAGAGGATTAATAACAGTATTTGGCTGTATGAAACTAAGTCCTTCGTTTTGCCAATATTCCTCTTCCAAAAAGTACTGTATGTTCTTTGCATTTGGTGAAAAAATTTTAGTAATTTCTATTGCAGCTGCGCAGGTAAATTTTTTGACAACTGACAGTTTGAGCGTTGTATTCTCTATTGGGATCTTCCCCTGGACTTCAGCCCACGCGAGTTCAATCGGGTTGAGATGTGAATGATATGGAGGCAATCGTAGGTTTGTGTATCCAAATTAATGGATAATCTTGTCGACGTCGAATATGATAGACTTCTGATTTTTTCGCACAAAGAAAAGCGACTGTCATTTAAGATGAGTTAGATTGAAGGGAATATTTTCCTTCATCGGCCATGCCTTCATGTCGTCTTTTGTGTTACTGGATGTCGAAGTTTCATCATCGTCAAACTTGAAGTCGTGGTATAATGCGTTGTCGGTAAGCAAATGTTCCAATCAGTTTTTAAAAATTGATCCATTGATGTCCGCATGATAATCTCGATTATCCATTGAAACTGAATTGTAAACGAACTCTAAGCTTTGGATGAACCCTCTGATTTCTGCTTCTAGCATGTGCTATTAAAACTCTGTCACCTTTGCTGGTATAAATATTTCTTCTCTACTTTCGATCTTGCATTGCTATTCTTTGTTATAGGTATGGCGAGCACTGACCTATGTTTTGTCGAGGCAAACAATATCAAAGCCTTGCGTGCGCTCTTCCGTTATTTGACGCAGGTACTTACTGCTCACTTCCATAATAAGGTCTTTCACAATGCAAGTTTCTGCCAGATGAAGATTTCTTGAATGTAAAGCCAATGCTTCTGATAATCCTCCACTAACCTGTCTTTAAAATTTGAAATCTATTTTCTTTCTATAGATAAGATTTCAGCTTTCAATTTCCTCGCTTATATATATATATATTGACTGAACACACGATTTTCTTGATAAATATAGTCCCAAATAGGAGATTTTATTGTAAATTACAAAAGTATTGTCGTGAGTCAACTCAGTGTGTTGTAGTATTTTATATTGCATTAACATACAAAATATAAACTGTGTATGTTTCAGGGATGCAAAAAATATTCCTTGTTGTCACGAATACTCTAAACCTGCAAACAGATTTTTACTTCAATCCAAAAAGCGGTTCAGAATTTATAAGGCATTTTCCATGGTCATGAGTTTCGGAATGAACTATAGATGGCGCCCAGATTGAAACGCAACAGAGAACGATGCACTGTGTTTGTACACCATGGATAATTATGTTCAACAAAGAGCTTATAAGCTCCTTGATGTTCACTTAAATGATGCAACCGTTCAGAACGAGTGCATGGAAGTGTTAATTTACCCCAAGCTTTTACCGCGCACTTAGCCATAACGTGTTTTAATCTCAAGATCAAGGATTGTATGCTGATTATTTAAAAAAAAAGAAAAAGAAAAAAAAAAGATAACAAAAGAAAACAGATCTAGTTAGAATTGCAATTATGTCAAGTTCTTCAGATTTTCTATTTTTGAAGCATAAATTTTGAATGTCGCGAAAATGTCAGCAGTATTCAGAGTCTGTGAAGGTATTTTTCAAATGCTCCCTTCTTAGAGCAGCATTTACACATGACATGAACATTATCTCTTTCAGGTCCAAAGGAGCTCTTCCTTTTTGTTTGTGCTTTGTTTGTTTGTTAGGTTTTTTTTGTTTCAAAGAGGACCAAGATAATGTGAAAAATCATCAATAATTGTTCATATGCTGAATGTTTTAGATTATTGCTATTTCTGATTAAGAAAAACAAAACAATTTAAAACGCACAGCAAATCTATGAAAAAGTCGATAACAAGAACTGCCACTCCATCTTGATAATGTGTGCCCTATCTTTCCAGGTGATACTGAGGTCGAAATTATCATTTAAACTTGACCAAGTCGTGCGTTACTAATGAGATCTTGCAGATAGAAAGTGGTTAATAACTGGTACAGGTCAAATCTGCCAGCCATTCAAACACACTTTCACAAACTGCCCTTCCTTGGAAACCTCAGTTGCGATAGAATCAAGGTTTACTTTTACAATCTTTATTTTATCACATAGGAAATAAAAGAAAAAGTTCTTGGAGAATGAGTTGATGCAACAGTGATTTTGATAATGTGGAAAATTATATTTCAATAAGGTGAGGAAATCAGTAACCTCTGACAAAAATAAGCAAAAAAAAACAAAACAAAACAAAACAAAAACAACAAAACCAAAAACAAAAACAAAAACGCATTTCTATTTTTCAACGCAGATAAGCAATTACCGAGATTATCCCCCCCCCCCCCTCCTCCGCCTCCTCCTTATCTGCCTACGTCAGGCGGCTGCAACATGAAGACAACACCAACTGTAATCAAATGAATCGTCTTCCATTTCTCGCTATCTCAAATGATATTCGACGAGGATTTTGCTCTGGTTATAGATTCAGCCATCGATAGCCAGCTACCAATAATTGCATTCGTTCTGAATCTGCCTTTTTTGCCATAAGTTTGACCATATGATAAAAAAATGTGATTGTAAATTTTACAGCGCGTTATTTCAGGTCTGTTCTATCAAAACGCATGGAAAGTTACTTCATCTTTCTGTTTGCCATGTTTCACACTGGTATAACATTAGACAGACTGCATAATAACGAATTTTAGTGCATGAACTGTTCACAGCTAAATGAGCTGCACTCTGTAAAAAAGAGAGAGAGAGAGACTAATGCCCTTATCACATGTCAACTCACAATGCTTAACAAAGGGACCATTTAGAGCTACCATGTGAGCATTGCAAGATTGAGAACAAGTACTGACATCTAGCCATGAAAGTAAAAGAACAGAAAAACAACGATAACAACAACAACGAAATGACGTTATCACTGGTAACACATCCAGACAACCGCGACGTCATTTTCGGTATGTATATCTGGCAGAACCCATCTCTATCCAGACGTTCGATGTTGTTTTCCCTCACCTAGTTGGATAGCCGATCAAAGTATACGAATTTCATCTGTCGAAGAGATTTACAGCATGTCAATAATAATCACTGCATTCGTAGCTTACTTGAGGTGATAGGCGAGAGCGTTACCTTCATGCCGGGTCTTCCCTTGCCGGCCATATACGGAGAGGAAAATAAGAGAAGCTAAAGAAAGAGACCAAGAAGAAGAACAAGACGCTGCGATAATTGTGTTTACACAAGGTCCATTCATATCTCTGTACAGAAAATTTTACACAAGAATTGTTCAGTTTAGTGTGTATTATTTGAAATCTTTTCAGGACAATGACAAATTAGTGCATTTTCTGTGCCAGGTCCTCTTCGATTTTGGTTTCATCTTCAGCTCTTTGCTGAGCCTGTGACACGAGTAGCTCCATGCCATGAGAGGTCCCTGTGATGATGTGCAGATGATTGTTCGTTTGTTTATTTTGCTCTTCTTCTAATGCTGTAACGGTCGAAGGAGATAAAGTTGCCTTTCTTGAGACAGGTGTGTGGCATCGATGGCAAATGGTTTCTTCTCAAAGAAACTCCATCCACCCACTTTTTCCTTCGTCGCCCTCTGCCTCCGAAGCCTGACCTCTTCATATTGAAGGCGTTCTCAGCAGATATATATATATAGCTTGGAAAACACAATTTATCGCAGCGTCTCGTTCTTTTTCTTTCCCCATCTTTTGCTTCTCGTATCGTCCTCTTGCACATGGCAGTCAGCTGAAAGCCTGACATGATAACACTCTCCATCAAGCAATAATTGGCGTGGTTAGTGCTTAGACGGATGGCTTCCTGTGTGTACACTATGCTGTAGATTTCTTTGGCAAACGGAACTTGTAAGCCTTTATCGGTTGTCCATCTAGGAGAGGAAAAAAACACCAAAGTCAAACCTCCATAGAAAGGGATGGGCTCTGCAAGGAGAAGCTACCCAGTGTAACGTTGCCGTAGTCTGTGTCACTAGTGATGGCGTGAATTTTACAAAACATAACGTCTTCTCAATTCGTTTTCTTCCTGTTGTGTCTGTTTTCTTTCTTTTTCATGGTTAGATATCAATACTTCCTTGATACCATTTCTAATACAGCTCTATCAGCATTTTTTGGCTCACACATTCTGTTCTTTTGTTCGTTCACCATAGATTGCAACATCGGGCTTATCTGATAACATCTGTTGAGTTACTCTCTCTCTCTCTTCTTTCCTTTTAAGTAAAAGAAAGGGACAACATTGGCAGATATAACTGATCTGTATATGCCATTGGCTTCTTTCATATTGCAAGCATTTCATTAGTGTTACAGATGTGGATTATGTTTGTTAATGTTCCAATTTTATCTTCAGCATCGTCTGGAAAGATAGGGAGAGCGAGAAATGGTGAAGTATAGAGAAGAGTTTACTGTTTCGTCTCTGCTCTACATGTAAAGGGTTAAATCAAATTGCACTCTCGCTCTTACTCTCTCTCCCACTGGCAAAACCTGATTGCAAACAAGGGCCAAAGAATCTCCAGTACAAGAGTCTGAAGTTTGTCCAAACTGAGGACAAAAAGTCACATGAATAACAGAGCTCTTGCAGGGAAAATGCGCACAAGAACATGAGCTCAGCTGGATAGTCTTGTCATGCGTCAAGAACCTGCCTTCGGGCTCAAATCGAACACGAACATCTTTTTTCTTTTCCTGTGTTGATGTATCCCGCACACAGCAAACCTGCTGTCTCACTGAGTGACTTACTTTGACAAAAACCCTTTTTCAATAAAAACTCCCGCTTCGAGAAAATGGAGATTTAGTACATGTATTAGGAACTCTGTTTGGCACACAGTGAACAAAGCGTAGTCTTTTGGGGAATGAGGTAAAGCAGTACATTGTTTTTAACATTGTGGACAGTTATATTTGGATAGATAGGGAAATGATTGAACTTCTATGTGCCGGAATAGCAAACACGAGAGGTTAAAAAAAAGTAGATCGAACTCCCGATTGAGGGCAGTGGAGTCTTTACTGCTAAAACCACAAAATCATGGCATTAATCTGTATATCTGGTTTCAAATACGGTTAACAGGTTAAAAGCGCTGAAAAAAAAGTGCAAATATAACTGTACATACAACGAAGGTTATAAGAGTTAGCCGTGATGAAGAGCACTTTTCGTCAAAGTGCGTGGGCCTAACTATTCAAGCGTAAGGTAGGTTTAGGCTGAGTTTTTACGGGCCAAGTGTAAAAACAACCTAGACTAGAAGAGGTCAGATTGATTTTTGGGCAAGACGCGGACGGAAATGGTCTTTGATTGGAAGAGTCCGCCCTCTGATTAGATTTTCGCTATCGCTGGCTACCGCCACGAGATTGGGGTCCACGGACGAGTGCGAGATGATAATTTGAATGCACTAAACCATGCCTCGTGCTTTGCTCACATAATTTGATATGCCGTCTTTTTCATCACGTTCAGTTATTTTTCCATGTCCTATTCAAATATAACTTTCCACAATATTATGAGACACCCTACTGCATCACGCCATTCCCTATGAAGTGAATTATTATAGCCAAACATTAAAAGAGAGATCTTGAAACTAAATTTCCATGTTCTCAAGAAAAGACAATTTTAGGCAAAGATCTTGCGTTGAAATGCGTCAGCGTAAATCGAGCGAATCTGAGTCACAGATGCCAAATCGGTACTTTATTGGCAGAGTTGATTTTTTTGTTGGTCCATCGGTGCCGCAAGTAAACGTAACGAATTTGTTACTTAGAATTTAGACAACGCTAGAAATGTTTCATGATTATTCTTAGGAAACATTTATGCTGAGAATGACTTGAGTTTTGATAACTATGGACATACGCCCATATCGCTAAAAATTCTAGATATCTTGGTCGATTTCTCCCATCTTCACAGGTGAAATGTGAATTCCTCTTTTTGTTCAAACGCGTTTTTCACAATAACAGAATTGGCAGCATACTCAGTGTGTCAATTATAGTGTTTACAGACATTCTTGGTAACGAAACAAAATTTTGTCTTGGATATCAAGACAGAAATTGTCAGTCGGCAGCTTACTTAGCAGATTAATATTAATAGAAACAAATAATACAAATAACATTAATAAACAAGCATGCAGAATTAAATTATCTGCTAACTGATAAAAATATCAAAAGTTAAAATTTAAAACCATTTGGTTCTACGAAGACAACATGTTAAATGCAAGTAGGACATTGCGGTATGTGGATGAACATTACAATTTCATATTTCGTCCATCCATCATCACGGTCATCATCACCATTGATACCATCATAACGGATCAATAATCAAAAGAAGATTATGAACTACATGTAATTAACGAATTGACGCGCTGCCCAAGTTAAATAATTGCCTGCGAGGCAAGCTCCGTACCAAAGCCTGAGCATATCCCATATCATCATCTTTCCCACTGCATTAAAGAATCTTAGAATCTTTCCCTTCATATTATGTCCTCCATACTACATCCTACAATTAGTACTACTACCACTAGTACTACTACTACTACAGCTATGATTTTGTTTTTGTCTATACAGACAATTGAAGCAGTCTGTATTCTGCATTGGTGCCATAGTGGCAATTATTTAGGCTGGTTTTCCTTTCCTGGACCTGCAGAATCTGTCGAGGTTTCAGGAGCATGCCTTATCAGTATTCGCAGAAGAGCAATGTTACTTTTTTTTTGTCTTCTATGATATAAATGTACATCTTAGGCAATGAATAGGAAATAGTTTTGACCGCCTCCAATACTTCCTGGCCTTTTATCGGACACAAGAAGTGTTAAACAAGCAGCGCGAAGAAGAGAAAAAAAATCAGTTTATCTAATGTCATTCGAAAGACTGATCACAATAAAAACTGATAAAATTATAACAATAAGAAGAAGATATTTTCATGATATACCATGAACTTTTCGGAATTTTTCCTGCTGTAAGTTTTTTGCAAAGGGTGCAAAAGTATTTTTCCTTTCATACTGCTTGTTCAACGCCCCTGTGTCTGGCAAAAGGGAAGTAACAGAGCTGGTCAAAACGATCTCCAATTATGAAGAACATATCGTTATGATTGAATACTAAAGTTTGATTAAATGTTTCGTGAAATACACAAATTTAAATAATGTTGTGGAGGATAGGAAACAGAAATATTGATAAAATAGAATCTTCAGCCCAAGAGTTTTAAAGAGTCATAAATAGAGAACTTCCTCCTTCATAATTATATCTTCTATGATAGAACGTAATGAACTATATAAAACTCTAGCTAGGATTTAACATTGAAGCTTGATTAAATCATTGATAGTAGACAAATTCGAATAATATTGTAGGAGTTAAGAAATTTAAATAAGAGATACGATAACCTGGCAGTTAAAGAGAGTTTCAAAGGTTCATTTACAGAACATTTCCAGGTGTACATTTCCCATAAAACAAGCAGTTGTTCACGCAATGAGCTCTTTAAGAAATGTGATTGACCTGACACTAAACCTTGATTAAAATACTGAGTGAGTCAGAAGTAACTGGACAGTCAATGCATGCTTATTGAAGATTAATGGACGGCTATTTTTAGACACTCTATCGATCGATTAATTGATAGCGGAATATTGTTAGCCAAAGCCGAAGCTTTTGTTTCATATACATTTGATTAATAATGCATGACTTAAATATCAATACATTTTATCATTTGGATTAAAAATATTCTGACTACCCGGTTACCTCTGATCCACCCTATATTGACAGTAAACAAATTTAAGCCCAGAAGTCTCGAGGAGTCAGTTTGCACTAAGAGTCTATTACTATTCTGTGCATCTGAATTACTTTCCAGATAACCTAGAGTACCGTAACAAAAACTTACGAGTTTATCTTATAATTTTACTGCCATTGACGTCTGTGCTATCATTCTCTGAACATAATGAAATGTGATTAAAGACGCTCTTTTTTCCAATCGTTTCTACCTACATTTCCAGGATGTAACAACATCGTGTGGATGAGAAAAAGATACAGAGACTAAGAAATTGGCAGCTGAAGAAACAGAGGACTTCATATGTGAAATGAACGAGGGCGTTCGTAGCATTATTTAATTTCTTACAGGCCAATTGTACATGACATATACGTTCAGTTAGACAGAAAGTAAAATAGAGTTTAAGTGGTTTATGTAATGAAATGATGACCACAGGGTACCAACATTCAGTCCATATAAGGGCTCCTCCATCATTAATTTGTCGAATTTCAACACTGCTTTAGAGGTATACTGTCATAACTTTTTAACAGCTGCCCCGAATCTAGAAGGCTAAGTGTGTGAAGAATAACAATCCTTAGAAGGAATATGGACACCATGTCAAAATTACAATAGTTTGTGCAAAACGTCGCCTTGCTGGAGACGTATCACAGTGTAAGAAAAACTGCGAAGGAATATTAATTCAGTGGGCAGACTTTACAAGGACCGTAAGGTTACTTGACTGTTAAAAGGATACGAGAGCTGTCTGGAAAGTAATAAGAAAATTAACATAAAGTAGACAGTTCTATTTGGATCTAACTGAAACTCACACAAGAGTTACTGTAACTCTTTGGCTACTTTTCAATGTAATCTCTTTGGAGATCAACATACTTTTGCCAGCGTTGAGCCAGAGAATAGATGCCCTCCTTGAAGAAATTTGCGTCAAGCGATGAGAACCAGTTCTTCAGTGAGGTTGTCATCACAGTCAAACTTTTTTTCCTCCGATATGGCGTTTCAGGGGTCCAAACAGGTGACAATTTGAAGGAGCCATGTCGGAACTGTAAGGTGGATGTGGTAAAATCTCCCATCCATAGCGATGGAGCCAGACTCCTATCAATTTGGCAGTGTGGTGTTCTTTTTCATGCTGAAGAATAATGCTCTTGCTCAGAAGTTCCGGTCTCTTGCGGCGCAAGCTCTCAGTTGATCAAGCCTTTTATAATAACATGCAGCATTGCATTTATGCATTGTCCATGAGGCAAAATATCTAACAGAAGGACACCTTTAGCATCTCAGAACACGGTAGCCATAATTTGTTTCTTTCCCAATGCTGCACCTTGACCTTTTTTTTTTTTTTGTGCCCAGAGATGACGGATGCTTCCAAATCATGGAATCCCCTTTTGTTTCTGGCATTACTTGATGCACCATGTCTCATCACCAGTTATCAAATGTTCGAGACATTCTTCACGATTTCCTTGGAATCCCTATCAACTCACATTTCAGCTAAAGGATTCTCACCAGCACGATCACTTCGTCCGTACCGATCCAGAAGGTTCTATGAAACATTGACTCGCTGCAGCTTATGATCGTCTGACAGCTGTTCTGGAATCGACCTGGCCGAAACCTTCCGATAAGCCAAGTCCACATAGATAATTTCATGAGCAATGCTCTTTGAAATTTCAAGAACTGAAGTAATATCTAAATTTTCAATCGCCCATCTTCTTGAATCAGCCCATCAACGCGAGCAACGTTTTGTGCATGTCTTGAAGATTGTATGTGGACATCCAGAGTGAGATTCGTCTTCCAGGCTGATATGGCCTGCCTTGAATAAAGTACATCAATCATATACCTGACTTTTGTTCATTGAATTCTTACTATAATAAATACGGTAGCAATTTTTCATTGGGGATTTAGGTGGGATTTTTTTCCCTTCAGTATGCAAAAATCGCACAACCCCCTCTCACCTCTATCTTTGACCATTCTATAATGGGGCAGCCATGTTTAATTTGACATAATGATAGAATGCGTTCGACACTAGAGCTGATATTTGGCACATGAAAATACGTTAATTCCTGTTGCACACTGTATACATATTTTTAAAATATTGATTAGTCTGAAATTTATGGCTATTTTCGTATTACTTTCAGCACAGCCCTCGTACATGTAAGCTATTTCTGTGAACGCATATTATTATGCTCAGTTAAGATTTAGAGATGGGAAACAGGTGAATAGTAGGTTGATGAATCGGGGATTGGTAGGCCGGTAGATAGATAACTTGGATAGGTAAATAACGGGCAGGTAGGCAGGAAAGTAGCTAGGCTGGCAGATAAATGTAAACTTAGGTGACAAAGCAGATACGTATGTGGACAGGTGGGTAGGTGGACAGACAGGTAAGCATACTGATAAGTAAACTGCTGGCTAATTAGCTACCTGGCCTGCCAGCTAGATGAGAAGGTAGATGCATGTAATCAGATAGATGGTTAGTTTATAGCTAATGCGATCAAACAATCAAAGAAACAACAAAGACGATAACATAGCGAATACACGAGAACATAGATGTGAAAGTAAAAAATATACTTACTCCATCTGTAATATCTCTGTTGTATTGTACATATTGGCAAAATGTGAAGACATAAAAATCTTATCAATCTGAAAAAAGAGAAAAACGAAAATGACAAAAGTTTGTGGAATCTTCAGGAAATCGCCACTCTTCAAGTTCAAAACCGTATTAAAGATAACAATAATAATTAATATTATAAAACTATAGGATTATTCAGTAAGGGGTCAGTAATCAAGTTCAAAATTATGTATATATATATAAAATGAGTGGAGTTTTCAGTGTTGGACAACTCCTCTCCCTCTCATGTTCAGAATCCCCCTCACGATAAATTCTATTTAAGAAACATAATTAAAGTAACGATGCAGAAGAGGATTTTCTTTTTTATATTGACGAGAACAATCGATCAAGTATGAAACATAGTCGATGACAGTTGCTCATAATGTAGCGCAGTGTCAGCGAAGAAGCATATTATCTCACGGGGAGAGAATTTCATTGCAGAAAATGTAATCAGGCTGTCAAACCATTCCAGCATTACAAAGATAAAGATAAGAATAAAGTTCTTCCACCCAAAAAGGGAAATATTTTCACAGTTGATTAGGCATAATATATATATATATATATACAGGGTGTCCCAAAATAATGTGTACACTTTTGAATCATTATAACTATTCAATTTATTGAAGCTTTTATCTTATTAAAGGTTAATTGGCTATGTTTTTGTATATTTTACTCTCAGATTCTTTAAATGTGTATTCTTTCTCTTGTATCAATCTTATTTACAAGTCAAAATCAATAAATTTACTTGTTATAATGATTCAAAGAGTGTATACATTATTTTGGGACACCTTGTATATGCATTCAACTTACACACACTCATACATAGACTAAGGTATAATAATTTTTTTAAAAAAAGATTTGGCGGGGGGGGGGGGGTATGGACACTGGAAGTAACACCTTAAATTTATAACAACGAAAGTGCAGTTTAGTTTTTCTTTTCTTTTTTTTTTTTGGTTGTTTTTGTTTTTAGTTGCCTTTTTCCAAACCTAGAAGTGTCAAAGACGTGATCTGTTCAAAGTTTCAGTCATTATACTTAGCATGAATATACATCCAAGTACCATGATATAACTAACAAGATACTTGCCATTTTGGCTACACTATCGTTTAAACAGCAAACATACATCATTGAATATGTGCATTTGAGCAGTCTGTTCTGATAATTTCAGAGTTAAAATATAAAACTATTTTTTTCCATAATTTTATCATTGATCACACATCACTCACTAAATCGGGAAACACAAAAATTTCAAAAGTGGTGGTATTGCACAATATCAAAGATGGATTGATCAGGAAAGAATTATTTCAGTTCAAATGCCCGTTGTTCGGTCTCCTGATAATTGTATTCCTTTGATGATTGGCATGAAGTGCTCACAGAGGCGACAGCTAGACCTCTTCAGATGTCGCCTGGGTCAGCCAGGACCGCCTAATCACCACCACGGGAATAGAGCTCACGGGAGCTAAAAATGATCTGAACAACCTCATCGAGCTTGATAGTATCCGACAATATGGTGCAAATTTATTTTGGTTACTTCGCAGTGCAAAGGGCTTCCAATATCAGGATTGCTGGATATCTCGGGAGGTACTTTTTCTCGATGGAATATTTCAGCAGTCCATCACTCTACGATCTTATCCACGCGTATCATCTATCACCCCAGATTGCTGAACTTTTTTATCAGGAGGAGAAGAGAAAGAGGAGTTGAAGAAGAGAAAAAAAAGACGAAAGATAAAGTCATGAGAAAGAAAAAGAAAAACAAAGTGACTATAGATAGAGAGGAGATTGTTTGGCCAGCAGGTATTAGAAAGCATAACAAACGGCTGTCCGTCACGTTTCACAAATAAGTGCTCCAATGTCACCATCCTGATATCTCTACCTCGCTACTTGATCATAAAATCGATGACAGCTGATTTACACAGGCGGTTCTGAAGAATTCGGACAAATGTCGGGCGAATTCAGTGGCAGAGAAAAGATTTGAGGAAAGAAGGAACGAGGAGGAGACTAGGAAAGGAGCAGGAGTAGAGAGGGACAAACCTTGAAAGAGGTAATCATAACTGACAAAACTGGAGACATGATCCTAAAGCAGACATACTCTTGCAGGCCAAATGTACAAAATGGATAGCTCAAGCCGTTCGTGCAAAGTGGCTTCAGTCCTGCATATGTGTGAACTTACCTCGGACTCTTAAATTTGTTTGCTGTTGGTTTGAGTAATTTCTCTTGGTCAAAGCAGATCATATCAACAAAATGGGGTTTATTATTAACCCCATACTACGAACCATTCCCTACAAAATATTTGTGTTTGATATCAGATCGAAAGTATTTGGTCTGATTCGTTTGATAGTGAAGTCAAAATTAAAGAATTTTGACACCCCTCCTCATCCCCCCCCCCCCCTCGAAAAAAAGTTTCACTTTGGATTTCCTCTTGTATAAACGCTTGATGATCCATTTGTCAAGATCAACGCTACTTTGATGCCAGCCTGGATTCAGCTATCTCTTTTATTCAAACTATTGACATTCCCTACACTGTCAATGTCACGCTGTCACGATATGAACATGACGATAATTCATGTCCGCATGTACGTATCTGGACCGTTTAACGAACCTGAAGACGGACACATCTCTACCAACAAAGCATACATGTTTTCCAAGATATAGGTCTACCGATATCTTTTCTAATTTAGTAAACTAAATAAATTAATAAATAATAAAAATTAAGTGGACCAATGGAACCAGAACTATAAATCTTTATGTCTGAAATTGAGTTGCCGTCAAAATTGACAGAAAACAACAAAAACTAAATCAAGATAACTACACTAAAACATAGCCATATTTTGCCTTAGAGACTTGAAGAAACAGACGCATGTGATAGTAAATTACTGCACTAATCTTTACTGAGCCCGAAAAGCGCATAATCTTACACTTGATAATATTTTGAGGCCAGATGTTGATTTATCTGCATATATCTCTTCTCTCTCTCCTCTCTTTCTCTCTGATGCTTGAAGATACTAAAAGCAGGAAGAGGAAAGGACTGTGGACTTACCTTAAATACAAAAGCATTTCGAACAAAAAGGAAAGCGGGGGACGATGACTCTGCCAAGCCTGGGTTATACAAAGCAAAAGGCCCAGCAACTATAGTAAGGCTGCCCTCTATACTGGCTAAGGTTATCACTGAAAGTAAGAGAAACATAAACAAAAGTAAGCAAACACAGACTTTCGAAAATTATGACGTACACACGTGTTATGGCACTGAAACTAAGAGAAAGATATCAGGCAATTTGAAACGTAGGCAGGAAAATTAGAACATATACGAATACGTATTATGGAAAAATGAACATTTATGTAGGGAATATAACTTGTACATGCCACATCTAATGGCAATATAAATATGCTATACTTCAGAATATGACTTGTACAATTGTAATGGCATTATCTATGCATCTGATCAGCCCTTCGTGTTTAGCCCAACTATGTCCAGTATTAGAAATTAAAGACGTGAGATCTCGAGTCTACTTTTAGTTTTAATCAATAAACCAGTACCTTCATAGACTGGAAAAACAGCTCGGCCATGGTAATAAAATTTTAAAAAAAGATTTTCGAGACAAGATTAGGAATTTGCCAAAAAAGTCTCGGCCGATACTTACCAGGTGAGGATGATGATGATGAAGAAGCTGAATCACTTCCTGTGGAGACAGACACGTAAAGCAAGTATAAGTAGTAAGTTAGCATTCTTTGGCGATTGCGTCCATCCATCCATCCATCCATCCATCCATCCATCCATCCATCCTCTATCCATCCATCCATCCGTCCCTCTATCCATCCATCCATCTATCCATCCAGCCATCTATTCAACCACCCATCCATCCATCCATCCATCCATCCATCCATCCATCCATCCATCCATCCATGCATCTATCCATTTATCCATCTATTCATCCATCCATCCATCTTTGAACAAACGTGTCCGTGTACACGTTTATTTGCTTTTGGACGAAAGTATGTATCAATGTATCAATGGACTAGTTCTGAAACTCGAAGTGTCTATGTGACTGTAGTGGGTTCTGTGTGTTTTAACATTATGGGTTATACAGCGATAGACATAGGCGGCTTTTTTTTTTTTTAATGATAATTTGCAACATGCTGCACTGCGTACGGTATATGAAGTAGAGTCATTTTTTATACAGCTTTTTATTATCATTTAGCAAACAATAAATAACAAATGCACAAGAAGATAGAAGGAGTATCTTTTTATTTTTCATGCAACTGTTTACACATGGAAATTCAGAATGAGCCCATCAGAGAGCGAAAAATTAATGGAGCAGATAGTTCTTGAACTACTTATTGAACTGATCACTGGAGAAAAATATATGGAACATCATGATGAATGTGATGCATAAACATCTATCTAAAAGTGAGTGAATATTACTTGATAATAACGACGATGATGAGATGTTGATGATGGTGATGATAATGTTGCCTTGAAGAAGAGTCGATTTGACTTGAAACTTGGCAGAGGATTATTAACATCAATATCACGTTTTTTTTTTATATGTTATTTGCTTTTTTTTTTCAGTTGTTTGATTAGTTGCCGGTTGGACAGTCATGTTATATTTTATAAAATAATAATAATAATGATGATGATGATATAATAAAATAATAATAACAATAATAACAATCAATCACAGCCATGTTCTTAAAAGAGGTGAAAAAATCATTGGGATATATATCGCTGTGCTGGAAAATCGCTTTGGAATGTCAAATTTCTCTCTTTTGTCCATTATCTAGTGTTGGGCACTAGAATTTTTTAAAAATCTCGGTAAAATCATTCTCATTCAGAAATATAAATGAAGGAATTTAATTGGTTAAAAATAAATAAATTGTTTGTCTATCTCTGTCAGTCTGTCCAGTCGTCTCATATACAAATAGATTTACACATATGCATATTGCAATCTATCGAAGCTTCATTCTTTGTTGATGTTTTCTTTTTCTCTTCGGATAGGGACACAGTGGTAGCAATGGTCAAAGCGGTCTTTCTTAGTGTCTAATTTTGGAATATCACCATCAGCCCGAACTGAACGTCTTTCTTATCTTGTTAATGTTTATTGTTCCAACGGTAAACTTGAGTAGCTGTATGTTTTCCTTGAGATATTTCTGAGAATTTCTGGATGGATAATATTCAAATCTATCTCTATTGATGGTTTTTAGTCATATCATGTTTCCGCTGATGCTAGTCAAGTCCGTACCACTAACAAGTAATGTCTCGGTATGGCTACAGCGCGTTGCCAGTTCATTCTGTCTTCGCTTCATCAGACTGACTACCTTGTGGTGCACGTCCAACTTTCATGTTCAGTAGATCATCTTGTCTCAAACTTATTTTGTTTCTGTGTCATCTTCATATTATTCGTATTTAAATATTGACTGTATCAAACAATTCTTGTCATCCATCAGTTTTGAATACTCCAAATTTTACTGTTATCATTACTCATGGACTCATAGTTCGTTCTGAATTCTTCATATAAACAGAGGCTAAACAGTGCGGTAGCTGTGGTCGGATTGTAAACACTGACGCAAAAGTACAAGATTGCCATCCGCAGGTAGCTGAGAGGCGAGTCTAAAACGTAATGTAATCGACAGCGAGCCTTTTCAATTATGATACATAAAAAGTTATTCTCTATTTCTTTTGTCCTGTCTATTATTGTTGTTACAATAATGAGTTGCACAATAAATGTATTAACTGCTCACAACATTGTGTGGTCGAAAAGAACAAAGCCGAGTATCTTTACTACACGACAAACTTGCCAAGATAAATAGTAAAGCCTTCGCTAGCAAGTCAGTGGGAGATTGAGAACATGTCCATTCACACCTGACAATTATAATCACTGACAGTGCTAGGAAACCTTTCAGAGCCAAAGATCATGTACACTGGGTAGTTCTCCATATTGTCATACCTTACAATTATATTCTCGAAGATAGAAACTTTATCTTTCATAGATTGCCTCTCAACTACAAATAGTTCATTTCTATGTATCAGCCCTTCATGTAACTTTCAGTCTTTCATTCCTCATTACAGGTCCTAGTAACCCAGTTGTCCAATGGTAAAGGTCTGGCTGGCGATATGACGAATCATACAGACCAATTGGATTATTTCCAATGCCAGCAGCAAATCGGCTTCTCTTAAGGTGATTGAAACGAATACTTGTCGTGCGCTAACGTGACAGACACTCATAAATTACTGTGCTCACTACATGTGTTTGCCGGGAGGCCGAGCGTACAATCACTGTCGCGACACAGTTGGATGAAAACACAGAAATGCGCTTTCATATGAATTGAACCAAAAGAGCGACCTTTTGGCGGTTATTAATTACATGTGTGACAGTGCACAGAAGAAAAGATGGACCAAAATCGTGGATTGGACCACAAAAAAAAAAAAAAGATGTAGGCAGAAATTAAGATGGTCCAATACCGAGGAATAGATACACACAAACAAAGCGTTTTGTTAAACCTAGGCCCTCGCCCACAACTGTGACGCATGGAGAAGACTGGTGCAAAACTTGTCAGGAGATACCTAGCATTAAGAGCTAGGATGAAGAATTTTGACGGCGCATAAGGGAAGATTCATGTCTATATATTTCTCAAGCATTCCAGACTTAGTGTATTTCAAAGTTATGTTTCGAGCTATTTGAAATTAATTTGATGTTAAAAAAAATTTATTAGAGAGGCAATCTTTTATTGATCACCAAGTTTTGTCTTTTTCTTCCCATGTCACTAAGAGCATATGACGAGTCGAGCGATAGAAGTGATCAGAATCAAGTTTTGAGACCACTGGAGGTTAAATATATCACCTGTGTTTTGATATTGGTGAAACTAGTCTGGGCGTATTTTTATTGGCATGCAAGTTCTTTTTTCTGAGACAATGAAGCTATAGGCAGCATAAGGTTAGCCTTGTAAACATGGCACAGAGAATACATTTTTAAAAATCATATTTGCTACGAGTGGTATATTCATTATCACTCCTCATTAAAAGGACAAAAGGGGCAATGCTGATAGATATACTTACTGTCTCTGGTAAATGAAAGGACCATTTCATGGCCATAGGAATTTTCAGACTTCTTCGGCATTATAGTGCTATACAATATTATTCTTGCCAGTTCTCTAAAGGGTGAGTGGGACATATTTCATAATTACTTTCGGAGGTTTGTGTATTGATTATTGTCATCGATCTATATGAATGAGCACTCGTTCTTACCATAGAATTGCCGTTCAACGAGTAAGTCGAACCTCTTTGGCAGCTGCTATGCTGGTTTAAGCCAGGAGTAGTTCGATATCGTATAGTGAAGGGTGGAAGAAAGAGATCGCCAAAGGAGTCAATCGATACATGTAATGTACAATCTACTGTAATAAAAAAAATTGCTTCACTTATCTGGCTGGCTCGTTTGCACAAGAGGCAAAGGATAAAAGAAAATAAGTTCACTTTCATGAAAAAAAAAAGTATGACTTTTAAAGCTTAGGTGTCAGAGATTCATTTCCATGTGACAGTCGCAAGGTCTTATTACTCGCATTTTGGCTGGATATCTGGATTCGAATACTTTATATTGTCGGTATTGAGCACCAAAATGGCAATCAGCTAGACGGTAGTTAGGGTTCCGGATGGTCTGGCTGAGTGGTAGGGAGGATTCTGAAATGACAGGGGTGACGATGAGTAAAAATGGCTTCTAAAAAGGTGGATGGAGATATGTAAGAGCGTCGCTATAGACAGCTCAACACACGATAGTGTTCATGAAATTAGACCAGCTTAAAGCAAAACCCGTCAGTTCGTACATATGAATATAAATGGATGTTTCTATAGTTTTTGTTTGTTTGTTTTGTTTTGTTTTTTATTCTGCATTCTGGCAGTTTTTATTGACACCCTTGGGCTTGAAGACCCGGCCTAATTTATTTGTGGTGCCGT
>JBCEWB010234732.1:0-10636 GCA_039654565.1 Peronia peronii
CGAAACTAACTCTTTGCTATTCGCCATCATTGAACGCAAGCGGGCGCAGCTCGATATCAGCCCCCCTTCTAAAAATAAACGCACGAAATTTCCGGTAGATGGGCTTAATCGAGACTCTACTATTGTTACTTCTTGGGAAAAACACCCACAGTGGAATGAACGCGTCCTCTTAAAGCGTGAGTGTGAATTACTATGTCCTTTCAGCGTATTCAATTGCCGTTTCTCTGTAGGCTCGCTTTTGAAATAGGTGGCGTGAAATTTGACTGAAGTCAAATGTTACCTTTATTCAGTCTGTCTAGCCTAACTATAAATCTATTCAGTCTCTCCAGCTGATAAAAGAACCGACAGAAACAGTGCTTTGCCAGACTTGAAGGAAAAATTCCTTCGTATACACTTTATATTCCATTTCCGTGCCCTTTATACTGTAGGTCAATGAACGCTCATGAGGAGATCTCGTTCACACCTGTGCACTTTTTTTTTTCCTCAGAAAGGAAAAAGTGCAATCACGTTTTGTCAAAACCGTCAATGGAACTAAAGTGCAAATAAATATTGATCAAAACTGAATAACTTCTTGATCTTGGCCGAGCTTATTATATGTAGTCTCAGGTAAATTATTCGCGTGCATCTTGTAGTTCCAGATGAATCGCAGCTAACCTTGGCCTTGAAATGCAAATTCTGAGGTAACGTTTTTAAATTCTAGTTACTGTTGATAGTGACTATTTATGAAAGTGTTTGATTTTCAAGTCATATGCTTTCACGAACCATCACTTAAATCCAAATTATGGTAGTTATAGCTTTGATACCAACACGCTGAAACACGTAAAGAAACAGCCTTGAACCAAAGTCCTCGCGCATAAATTGTTATCATTACTTTATTATTTGCAATTCAGAGCACGCATGGCTTACTCTTCTTTGACCAAGATGGTCGCAAATGTTTTAAATAAAAATCCAGCATACTTTGGCCAAATTTCGCAAAGAAATTTGAATCTTTCTGCCTAGAAGAGATATTTTGCACAACACAAGTTTGGACAGGACAGAATAAATTCATTCTTTTAGATCTATTGAAAGTGTTTTTCTACTAAAAAAAAAGTATTACATTCAGATAGCATTTCTGGTCTATTTCACAGGACTGCCGTCATTTTTAAAAATACAGGTTTTTGTATAAGCATATACTGTATTCTTAAAAATGACGGCAGAGTACCTCCAGTATAGAAGGTCAGAAATACCGGCATCCAGTTTATTGCAGTGGTTTCTAATCATTTTCTTATTAGTAATTACATAAAATTGTTCAAAAAATTTGGGTGGATCTTCCTAAATAGAATACCCTTTTTAAAGCATTTTTTATTTTGACGGATAGATAATTACGAAGATGGATGGATGGATGGATGGATGGATGGATGGATGGATGGATGGATGGATGGATGGATGGATGGATGGATGGATGGCTAGTGGGTGGGTGGATAAATGGACGGGTGGATGGATGGATGGATGGATGGACGGATGGATGGATGGATACCTTAATCGAAACATACCAGAATTTACACTTTCTAAACATGAGACGTTGCAGGAGCCATGAAACACAAAACAAAACTAAACAAAAAACGGGCCGTTCTTGGCGTTTCTGTTATTGCTGTTATTATTCCTATTATAGTTTTGTTACTATTGCTGCTGTTGTTGGTGCTGTTACTATTGGTAACATTTTTGTTGTTGTTGATGTCCATTGTTTTTGGTACTGTTGTGCAGTAGTTGTTGTTGTTCATGCTAATTGTTTTTCCTGTATCATTGCTATTGCAATTGCTGTTGATGTTGTAAAAACCTATTACTGCAGTTGTTGTTTATACTAATTATGACTGTATCATAGTCATTCCATAATGTTTTATTATAACAACCCTATGAATAAATGTCCACTTCAAGCCCCACTCGGCTAATACTTCTGGTGTAAACCTTTGCCAAATTCTTCATGGCCACACCCTCAGTGCCAAACCCATTGTTGACGGTTGTGATTACACGACTAGAACTTGAGATCACTCGGACTCTGAACAACAGCTTATACCACAGCACTCCCTCTTATGTAAACGTTTGACTTAATCATGATAGTTAACTTCTACATCTTACATAAGGCGTTTAATCAGATCTCATTAAATCGATATTGTCATAATTGTTATTTCCTGGATCATTTCTTGGCGAACGGTAGATTATAGATTATTTAATGTAGCTGTATCTTATACTTATTCAGGACTCATTAAATCGGCATTGCTTTGGATTCTCTCTTAACAAACTACATAATCATATGACAAGTATTTACTGTGGCTAATTTAAAAGCTTTATGAGACACCAATTTCAGTTTCCCCCCTACCTTTAAGAATAACTAAGAAAATAATAATAACAATAATAACAATATTAATAATAATACAGTTTTTCTCTTAAACACATTTGACTCTTCCTGAAAAGATAACGAACTAAGCAAACTTTGGTCATTCCCTTGGAGCTGACTAAAAAAAAAAAAGAATGTTAGTCTCTCCCCTAAGTTACTTTGACGTCGGCGGTGTGAGCTTGAACAAGTCAACTGATGTTTTCAAGTGACAATACACACACGGACACGTAATTACGACTGAACCCTTAAAGTCTAGAGACTGGGGCCGATAGTAAGATTGATCATAGGACTACCAAATATTACATGTAAATGAAGCTTTCAAATGACTGTATTACAATCCAAACAATGCTACGCCTGAATGGAGAAAACACCCCTAAACAACTGCGTACATCAGACTCAGCTAACAACCTACTGTCTCAAATGATCCCACTGACTTCGGTTATAATGAGTATCAACAAGTGACGAAATCAGACTTACAAAGCCTACAGCAGTCTTTGAGAGAGAGAGAGTGATCTTATTATTATTATTATTGTTATTATTTGTATTTCTGGCGACTCAAGAAAAATCGCAGTATTTAAATTCAGAGGGAAAAAAATTGTCAATCTAAAGATATCACCTTTGACAAATTTCAGTTTAAGGTTATATCTAGACATCCATCTCATCCGTTAGTTTGGGCACAAATTTTCCTACTATCGTGGATTTTTATCTTCTAGTTTAGTAGCACTAATTATAAGATTACATTAGACATCTCATTTTCATCATACAAGTAAATGCTATGGAACCCATTATTTTTATCCCTGGCTCGCAAGATATCATGAGGTGCATTGTAAAACAGATAAGAAATTGGTTAGCAATGGCACAGAAAAGTAAATAAGACCATGTGACAGTTTAGCTTAGCTCGTCATACAAGTTAAATTAGATGAGAATCTGTATGTCTACAACATGCAAAATAAGTGAGACGATGGACCACTCATCTCCGATGAGATAATACCTTAATCATTCCCGACTAGCAAACCAAATGATGACAAGACTTATTCCGAGATAACCTCCATTAGGAGGTTGAAAGACGTATGTAGAACGTAATAAGACTTACTGGAATAATTCCTGCATAAACTGGTTGTAGCCCTCGTCTGCATCTCCGCTCCCTGGAGACGTCATTTTCTTTCAGCAGTACTGGGCAGTTTAAATCTTGAGACTTATACAGTTACAACAGCGCATCCAAACATTTCTACTAAATTCAGGCAGGACAATCAAAGTCTAAAACGTTTGCGGTAATTGCAAACTCTGTCGGACAATCCAAATCTGTCGATGTTGTCAGTAATAGATGCTGCTCTATTACTCTGTATAATAACAGTTTTCTTGTGTCCGAAAATGTAGTCACAACATCAAACACTAGTGCAATGGATCAAAACAGTCCGCCCACTGGCATTCAACTGTGTGAATACTGGATGACCCCGAGCTTCCTATTCAATTCGAACTGGCCTTGATTTCTTATAATTGGCCTCGGTTGACCACCATCACTTTAGCACCTCGCAGATTTCTGTTTTCTGTGCTGTCAAGGATTGTGACAACCAGTAAAGTTTACGTCCTTTCAGACGTGTGCAGTCCTAACTTGTCCGTTTGATAAATGAAGATTCAACAATGAACTTGAAATCTCAGGGGCAAAATAGGCACTGCTTTCTGTCCTTGTTTTGTTTCCAAGGATTTCACGCCAGTTGGTTCGCACCGGATTCTCAGATTCAGAGTACAGAAGCACACTGTGTTCACAGCGCAAAGAGAGAAAAACCTGCCCGGCTGAAAACGCTCGAGTGATCTGGCCTCAAAAAAAGTTTGGCAGGTCAGCGTGCCTGGAACAGGTGCAACAAAGAAAATGATGACCTTTTATATAGGGCCTGGCTCTTTTATGTAACTCTTCCTGCCCCTCCCTTCCCCTTCACTTCATTCCCTGGCTGTCGTTCCGGTCCGCGATTCAATGATTCTCAAGCATTTGGAATCGGACTCCAGTATATCTTGCATAATCTGATAGAAATGAGAGAAGTTTCAGCTTGATCTGCAAACAATTGCAGCAGTTGTTACGGTATGAGAATTTTGGGCCAACATTATTTAAAAACAAAACAATTCCTCCTCTGCTCGTTCTCCTAATTCGTTTTCTTCATTTTATTCTCCTTTCCGTTCTAGCTTTTCAGTTTCTTTTTGTTCTTGTTCTTGTTCTTCTTCGTCCTCTTCTTCTTATTTCTTTTTTCTGTTCTTCACCTTCTCTTTGATCTCTGCTGTTGCCTCTTTTCCTCAAGAATATAATTATAGATTCTTAAAAAATGATTACTCCTTCCCCGCTCTAATTATGTTAAATCACCAGCACATTAGACATTGTTATGACAAAACCACTATCGCCATCGGACGATTGGGCAAACACTAGCATTAGTAAAAAAGAGGTAATGGTTTTGCACGTTGAAGAATGAAAGCGACACAAAAGTGACCAGAATGAGTTCAAGTGTGATAAATGGGACCTTGAACATACTGGTAAATGACCAAACAAAGGGCCGGGGCGATTTTGGGGGGGGGGGGTGGTAGGGGGTAGGGGACACAATGCTCATATCTCTGTGTATGCCTATATCAAATATAAAGGGCCCAAAATAGGTCTGTATTCTCCAAACATTTGTCCACGACTTATTTTGTCGTAACTGAAAAGCATGTCAGAATCTTTAGAATCTAGATTCTTATCTTGTCTCCAAGGAAAAAAAAAATCCTCGATTATGATAAGATCTCAGAGCAACAGCTTTAGAACCTGAATGCCTTTATGGTTTGTGATTCCTCAGAACTTCCAGACAGCCAATTTTGACACGGACCTCCATGCAGAGGAAATTCTCAGAAATCGCAAATGTCCAAGTGTCTGACAATTGTCTGGGGATTGGTGCTTTTCTGCGTGAGTTGACTACATGGTTAATCTTGGAAGCGTCGATAGGTCGATCTAGTCAGAGACTTGCTAATTATACTTTGCAGTAAACTCTTTTCCAAATAGCATAAATTCAAGCAATAAGCTGATAAACATCTTAAATCGCGTTTCGCCTCAAATTTCTTTTCTGAAATATGAATGAATGCCGTCACAACAATCCGGCAGTTTCTACTGAAATTTTCTAGGTTGAGAAAATACTTGCTCTGGACATGATGTATATTTCAAACAGCTCGTGACAAATTGAATGGACGGAGATATTTGACAAGGAAACCAGCATTTTTAAAACAAAGATCAATGTGATCCAGAAAAATGTACATATTATCATTGTAAAACTATGTACTACACTGAACTTTTATGGAGCTTGCGTGAACAAACCTGAACTCTTGCACACGTTGAACACAGAATCCTGTATTAGCCCTCTACAGACCACCATGATTCCATGACAAGTTACTTCACAACAATGATTGACCTCAACATTTTACAGTGACATCAAATGTAAAGATTTCATACTGTGCCGTATAAAGAGTCTGTAATTATCTCTCCATGTAAAATATCCATGATTTCCTCATTTGTTAGTGTTTTGAAGCTTCTCTTTATAAGTATCACATTATGCCACACTGGACCGTACAAGGTTAAAATCCTGTATAACCACTTCATCTGTATGATGTATGAGAGCAGTTATTTCTCGCCTTGTATTCTTTCTCCTTTTTCTCTTTGGCAAGTCAACAGAACTGAGAACGTGGTCAACAGAAGCTCAGAATGCGACCGACAACAAAAAGGATTGACTAATCCGCAGCAGCCAAGCAAATCTTGTTAGCTCTACACTCGTAATGCTTACACCCAGTCGCTTACACCACGATTTACATTGTAACAATCCACCTATACTTTGTAATAGATCTTCGGTTCTTCTTCTTTACCCTTCTGTGTACTCTCTTTTCTTTCGGACAATGGAAGAGGATGTTGAAATTTCTGGTTTTTTGTTACATCTACGTCCTTGTCACGATTATGTGTTTTTAACTTGTGAGCCCCATATACACCAAGAATGTAACGATCAAAATAGTAAGTTATTCTAACAGGGTTTCTCACATCACTCTTTTCCCTCAAAACGCTGACTTTTTTTTTTTTTTTTTGGATGAGCCACAAGAATCGTTTTGAAAGGGAGACCTGCGTTAAGATTTCTCTTACGATATAGAGAATACTGGCCAATAATTTTCCCAGGTTTATAACTTTCTACATGTATTGCATGATCACATGTATGCCTACACTATATCCACTCCCTTGCCGTTAAATACGTACGCTTGTGGTTAACAACTTACATTAGTGACAGAACGTTTTAGCTTTACCTCAATCCCCTCAAAAACATTAAAATGGCATGAAAAATATTTTCTGACTAAAAAAACAAACAAAATCAAAAACAGTTTCCAATAAACACACGACAAAAGTATGACTTTCTGCTAAACCTCTAAAGAATGGCTGAAATCAAAATGTTATATTCCTCCGGCCTGTGTCCCTTTTTAACTTGTTCGGGAATCATTTCATTCAGAAGAGTATGTCAGTTTTTCCTGCAACTGTTTTAACTTACCGAGCCGGACGAAAAAATCACGGAAGAGAGAAAATTACGAACACATGTAGGAAGTTATGAACTAGGGAAAATTACTGGCCAATATTCTCTTGTACCGTAAGAGCAGTTTTGACTGTCGATCTTGACGCAGGCCTCCATTTCAAAAAGATTGCTGTGAATCGCAAATTTTGAGATACCTTGCGGTCGAAAGGAAATGCGGACAATAATGTTCTTATTTGTGTTCAGGTTTCAAAAACTTCGTTTTTCTTTTCAGAATTTGCTTTTCCTCCTCCCATTTTATTCTTTGCTACCATTTCTTGTCCCTACCCCCGTCCCCACCTCTCACTCCCTTGACTAGCTTCTTCCTGACATTCCTAAGCAGAAAAACATCAGACGTTATCACCCACAGATCCAAATAAAACACAACACAGACATTTCGAGCCGAGTGAACTGGCGATAGGACATCCAGCTGGCTGGCATTGCTTCCCCTCGCTGATCGGTAAACAACATCACCTACATCCAGACAAATGGCAGAAGAGGAGGAGCAATTCTCTTTTCCTTGTCTGTGTTTGTTCTCCCCCTAACGATTAAACTGTTTCCTTTATATTAACCCACAGCAGTCCGGTGTGACACCTATGATACATAACTATATAATATGATTTATAATTACATAGGTCTAATACAAAACCTCAAAACACTGACAGGTAAAGAAATCATGGATGTTTTACGAGTACATGAGGAAATGATTACAGACTCTTAATAGTGAATAATATAGCAGTCTTTTCAGCTGGTTCACTGAAGGCTGACAGTCAGTTCTGTGATCTGAATACAGTCACCCCGTGATATCATTTTCTTCTACAAACTGAGGTGGGCCCTAGAGGGTTAATTCGACTTTTAATTTTTAAAACGGCGGCGCTGGACATTTTAGCCTGCTTTCCACCAAGTCTGGAATTATAAATTTTATTGCAGTCTCCTGGTGAATTCTGTGCAGGCCTGTAGGAAGAAATAAATCTCTTATCAATCTTGACAGTTGTTTGTGAGAAGAAAACTTACAGAAAAAAAAATGTGTAACAGATAAGTGCTGCCTAAATTACTATTTGTTATATTTATTATGACATAGATACCCTGTCTGCCAGACAAAATGAGGGATACTAGAGAAAGAGAGAGAGAGAGAGAGAGAGAAAGAGAGAGAGGCTGGTAGAGGGACGGGGGGAGGTAGAGAGAAAGGCCAGATCTTGAGAATCGGTCGGGTACATGTTAGAAAGCAGATTAGGGGGAAAGGGAGCGGGTGGAAGAAGAGATCAAAGAAAGTGTATGCAAGTAGAGAGAAAGAGGAAGAAAGAAGTGGGGATAAAGGATGAATAAAGAGATCGACTAAAGAAAAAAAGGGGGAGGGTATAGTGAGTGAAAGATGAACAGAGAGAAAAGCAGAAAGAAGAGGGGGAGGGTGGAGAGAACAGAGACGTACGTGAGTGAATCTGTCGCTGATCTGTGGAATTGAAACGAGTTCTCATAGCCAGAATAAAAGATGAATTCCCAAGACATGAAAAATTCACTTATTTAAACAGAGAAAATCATCAATCCCGGAAATGTGTGTGTCGAATGACGATGACTCGTTGAAAAAATAATATAAATACTGAAATAACCGTACCAAACAACTTTGTACGATGGCGCCTGCTATTTCAGAAATTCTAGTCATATTCATTACGAGTAATACAATAAGACAGCGCCTCCTACTATGTATAATGTAAGAGAAGATATATCTCGATAAGCAATCATAAACCGTCAACCAGTGCACCCAAACTGATAGTTAAACAGTTCTGTGAGAAATGCAAAATTTATTTTGTAACATATTGACAGCTACGACTATTCCCAACTGAATTCTGGGGAATCTGTTCAAATTATTAGATCGGATCATTGAACTTTTCTTCAGCGAAAGCACACAATTTTGCATTGGTATGGACTTTCGGCATTCTAACAAGGCAATAATATAAATGTCACTGAATTTTTCACAGGAAAGGCAATGGAATGAACTTTTAAAAATTCTGATAGTGAAAGGCTACAATGTCAGATATTTACAAATTATGAAGTAATGTGATTCATTTCTTCGCTGTATGAGAAGTAAATATTAGGTACGTGCAATAGAAAATGTGAGTTATGAAATAAATACCGACGTTTTTTGTAGAGTTCTTCAGGGAGATTATCTTTCGTTATTTTCCTTCGTATTCAGTGGGATTTCACCAGACCTCTATTTGCAGTGCGTTGCCTAATGTAACCCTTAATACTCTGCAATCAAGTGTAATAAATGTTATATAGGATAACGATGAGCTCATCAGAATGCACATAAATTTGATGAAGATGCGATCATAATAGTACAGACATATACCGCTGATTAATATTCAGTCAATATAATTATGGTCTTATTGAAAGGCCGCTGATACTCAGTAGCTTAAAAGGTTATCATACTGTTGTGTTTTAAAAGTTATCCAGGTTTTAGAATGTAGGACTGCACCCCTCTAGAAGTTTTGCTATTGGAAACAGCTGTGTTCTAGTTGTTAAAAGAAAAAAAAAAGGCATCGCCATACACATTCAAATTCAGAGTGGTCAGACATTAGATCAGTCATTGTGTTCTACCATCCCTCATTTCCTCATTCCAACAATGACATTTTAAAAACGTACGTCTTAGAACACCAAAGACTTTATCAATATTTAGTGATAGGAGTTTGTTGACTCTAGTCTAGACCAATTCTTTACACAGCACTTAAATGTTTCGCGATTCTAATCGATAGAGCCAGGAACAAAACACATAATTATTATCTCGCTCTCTGGGATAATCTTTAATAATTATTCTGGGAACGATTAAGAACTATATATGCACTTAGATTGACACTTAAATTGAGCTTAGAAAAAAAAGAGATGATTTTCTATAATTATCTCGGTTGGACAAAATGAATAGGCTTACTGCATCAATTATTTCACCACCTGGTTGAATAATATGTAAACGTATCAAAAGCCTACTACAGTGATAACCATCCTGTGTTAAACTTATTTGATCTGGATGGAGTTCCGCACTTAGCAAGCCCAGGGACCAATAGCAAATACTCATTGATTTATGCCTGTGTATAAGACTTAATTCAATTCCATCTCTTGGAAAAAATGGTGGTCTTTTTAGGGGAGGAGGCGGGGGAGAGGGGGGGGGGGCGACGTGTTTTTTAAGTTTCTATTTCCAGTTATGCAAACGCATATTGAACAGGTTATCAAAACACATCCTTTCTAAAACAAGAACAATAACAACAGCACATGGAAACACACATACACACATACGTACACACACATACACATATATATATAAATATACACACAAAAAAAACCACATGACTAAGATTGTCCTCAAGCCACGAATAAAATCATCACGTCTGAATATGCAGTCCATATACTGAGACTTAACAGTCTAGGAACAACGGCGCATTCTTGATTTGTTTGTTTGAAAAAACATTCGAAGGTAATTTAACCCCAGTCCCTCCTCGTATCTGTGCCTTGAGATGCACAATATATTGCATTATATAGGTATAATAGCACATGTGCCAAATAAGTACATGTACACATATTGAGAATGCTGCGTTTCAGATTTCATCCCGTTTTGATGAAAACTAGACTTTGGACGTTTTTTGTTCGTATTTGAATTCTTTCTGTAAAACGACGCAGGAATAGGCTAGCCTTGTAAATAAAGCAGGGTGTTGGGGGGGGG
>JBCEWB010234732.1:10646-23718 GCA_039654565.1 Peronia peronii
CTTTGGAAAAAAAGCAGGGTTTTTCCCCCCCCCCCCCCCCTTTTTTTTTTCAAAAAAAAAAAAGAAAGAAAAAAGTGGACTTACTATCAATATGCATTATTTCCACTTCTCAAAAAAGCAGCGCAGGTATTGATCACCTCACAACTAATAGTGAACGAGAAGACGATGCATCGATATCTCCCAACAAACTGGTCTTTTGTGTTGTTTTAGTTACGTCAAGTTTCAAAATGTCAAGGAATGGAAATTAGAAGATTGCACTATCCCACTGTGACAAAACATCTTTCTCATCACATTTTAAGATTTCTCCACCTATGCCATGATAAGGTTTCCACAATATTAAAATACAGCCTATCAATTCAGTCCCTCAAAGCAAACTACATTTCATTCATCATGTCCTAAAACAGACATCACAAAACTAAATCTCGAACTTCTAAACGCTGGAGTTTTCAAAGAAAAGACATTTTGTCAAAGTAGAGTAGAGAAGTGTTGGCTCCACTACCCATGTCTCCTCCCCCCCCCCCCCCCTACTCTCCCTTCTCTTTCCTCCTCCTCTCTCTCCTCCCACCTCAGGCTGTTCCCTCTTTCTCCATAATTACCATAATTATCTTCCTTCATTGGATGGCGTGATTCCACTTTTCATACTAGTAGTAGTCCTATAATACCTATTTACTGAGACATAGCCTGCAAAATTCCAACTCTATAATATCTGAGCTGGTAGCCAAAAACTGGAGACACGCAACTTGAGAGCAAAAAACATGAACATCAGCAACACCAATAACGAATACAACAACAATAACAACAACACCAATAGCAGCAGTGACAACAGGAAGGGTAGTCTAATCTTCCTGAATCGGAAAACTAATTTGGTGTGAGGAGAGACAAAAAAGAGTGAGAGAGAGAGAGAGAGAATGCGAGAGAGAGAGTGAAAAACGGGAGAGGAGGGAAGAGAGGGATCTAACGATTAGACCCCCAAAATCACTACGGAATGAGGAAGTCACTATGGCAGACCTTTTGAACGTCTTCCTTTAGAGAATGGAGTATAAAAAGACTGACTAGAATATTTACTAGTGTTTTCAGTGACTCCAGTCTTGTGACTTCTTTGATCAGGAAATCTGGTATCTATTCTTCAAACGAGACAAAAAAGAGGGGGAGGGGGGGAGCGAGAGTGGGGGGAGTTTCCAGTGTGTTCTTTGCATTGCAAAAAACATTTTTTGGCAGCCTGGAAATCATTTCAAGGGTTGCCCTGCCTTTAAACCACGAATGAGAAAAAATATCTTAAACTATAAATGAGAAAAGAGTATTCTTAAACCACGAACGAAAATATGATTACTCCTAAACTAGGAATAAGAAATGACTGTGTGAAAACCATGGATGAGAAAATACTTTTTTTTATTTATAAGTCACTAATGAGAAAAGATTGATTCTAAATCACGAATGAAAGACAGTTATTATTTTAAACCTAGAATTAGGAAATATTATTGGTAAACTACGAATGAGAAAGGATCCCAATCTGTTGTGACCATCAGAATGTTTTGGTCAGTTTCCTATCGCGGCTTCCATTGATTACCGACGTCCCCGTACCAAATAAATGGAAACATCTCTTGTTTGTAATTTCGGTATGGGTAGGTAAATCAATACAGATCGCCCTCACTGTCTGAACGAACTCGCCAGCCCTGGCCGGAAGTGACGCAGAAGATGGTGAATATAGACCTGATGTAACGGTATCTTCCGATCCCATCTCTCTTTCTTCCCTCCCTCACCCTCCCTGCCCCCCCTCCCCCTTTTTTTTAAATCAACAAATCTACTTACTCTCAACCTTTACTAAAATATTCTATTATCTTTGCCCTTATTCGCGAGATATTCACTTCAAAAGCAGACGAAAGATGTTACTTTGCTAAACCTGAACGACCCTCAATAATTTTTTATTGTTGTTTAATTGGAGTAATTGGGAGTGGAGTCTTGAAAAAAAATATATCCCCAACCCTCATAAAGGGCACAATGGTCCTAGTCCTCACCCTTCCAGACAGTCACTTGAAGGTACTATTGGATCGAACTTGAATAACCCTCACTAGATGTGCAGTTGGGAATGGTGATTAATGAAATCTCGGAAACGCATTATCTATTCCTTTTCGGAATAGCCCGTAGGTTTACGTGAAGAGGAATAGAAAGAAAGGAAGATGAAAGGGCAGTAAAGACTGAGGGGGATTGGGAGTATTAGAAGGACGCTGATTAGTAATTCACTCCCTGCGGGATATTTATTGCATTTTTTACCCCATCCTTAATAGTGTTTCTTTGTTCCATTTCCCCATACGACAATTTTGACCTTATTCTTATTCTAAAATGTCTCGGATTAGACAAATCACTCGTTTTCTTGAATAGGGGGAACGAAAATGATTGGTTTCGTATGCTTTAACACCCTGGGGACTGAAATAAAGGTTATCTCATCATGCATTGTTCATCAAGTGAAATCTACACCAGGATGAAATTCTTAGCCTTATTTTTTTTTTCTTTTCATTTTTCTTACATTGTCTTATACATTAAATCACTCGATGACCTTAATAATTTTTATTCAAATGCCATTAGGACATCGCTCAGATTGTTGCTGTTGTTATTTTCCGGGCCATTTACGAAAATTCTTTAACTATGATACCTTTCCTCAGTAAAGAATTCTGTCCCTATTATGTTCCTCAGTCATTTACTGTTTTACAGTCGCCATATGGATCGTGTACACATAATAAGAAATTCAATATAATTTCACTACATTAGGTCTGCTCCATCTGCTTGAAATAAACGCTTTAAGTACACACACACACACACACATTATATGCATTGTGTTATATTATATTACATTATAATATATTATATTACATTACATTATATTCACTATATTACATAAGATAAGATGAACGTTATTTGTCCTCAAAAGGAAATGCCATTCACAATTAAAGAGACACAAAATGTATAATTATGTAAGACATACTCACATTACGGACAGACTAAAAAATATCACTCACAGCTTTAGATTAAGGCTGAGTCAAGTAACATAATATATGCAGGGAGAGAGAGAGGGGAAGAAAGAGAGAGAGCGAGAAAGTGAACAGATAAAGATATAGAAGATGCAGATTATATTTACTCTCGGTTTCTCAAGATAAATTTCTATAGCATTATTGACCTAATTTATGTTGAAACAAAGGATAATATCGGCTTTACAAGTCAGACCAGTATAGCAGATTGAAGCTAACACGATACAGATAGAGGAGAATGATTTTTTGGAGTGGGTTGGATTCAATCCATGGAACCGCGCCGGACGATGAAAAGATTTTACATATATATATATATAACATATATCTCATACATATCATATATATATAACATAAATACAATTTTCTTCAAATATACAGAAGATGACCGTTATTATTATTATTATAATAATAATAATTATTATTATTGATTTAAATTCTGTAACATTTTCTATTCTATGTAGAACTATGCCTTTATGCTGAAAAATGTCTAAGAACATTGTTCCATGATAAAGCAGCTTCATGCGCCGACAGCAACTCCTACTTAAACTCTCGGAAAAGGTAAATGTTTGCAGGAAAAAAAATCTCAAGATCATGCTCAAAATTAATTTAAAATGGCGACCATTATAAAGATACCCAACAAAAATCTACGTGCGGATACATGTGGGGCACTTGAACTTTTTCTAAGAGAGATGTATCGATCGCGGATTTCAGGGAAAGCCAACAAAAATCTGCTCCGAAGCGTTGCTTTTTCCATTTTTTGTGTTAACTGGGAATTATGGGAAAATCTCTATGGCTGTTGGTGCAAAAAGAAAACAATATTGTGTTACTGTTACTGACAACACGCCTGAAACAAGTTTTTGCCGCCTTTTGCGTCCTGACTTGTGGTCACAGGGTTTCGGTGGTATAGAGATTTTATTTAAGTCACATTGAGAGCGGTTCTCATCGTTTGTATTCCAGCCAACGAGTGTCATGTAATGACAATAATAAATTATTGGCTGCCACGTCATGATTCCAACTGACACTTCACCCAGTGGTGACGAATACGGGACAGGATTCTGAAGAACTCAATTTTCAAGTGAGAAAGAACAAGCGCCTGAAAAAGAGCTTTCTTTAAAATTCTCTCTATGCGCATAGACATCGCCGGTACTAAAAAGCTTACAGCGCGCCAAGTCGCTTAAACATCGGGTGTGTTTTGAAGTAGGTTATTGAAATTTCATTCTTATCCAGAACTTGAAGCTACCCACTGGGTACAAATTCACTTGCCTATTCAGTGGATACCATTAAACAAAGCATAAACTCTAATAAATAAATCTGTTTTAAAATTTCTTTCTGTTTTGGTACCTTGGCAGCCATAACATATATTATGATGTGTAACTTTCCAGAGGTACAGCTGTTTCACAAAGATCTATGTTTAAAAAAAAATGGGACTCCTCGACTGATCACGTGACATTGTGAAGTTATTCACATATTGCATGTGTATTGTGACAGTGGGTTAGTGAGCTCTGCAGGAGTCTTACAGCAGCCATTCAACCGGAATCCAAACAATTCTATGGTTATTCTTTCCTCTGATCTGTTCGCCTGAATGTTTGAAATGGGCCAGATCACCATGGCGGTATTCAAAGCTTTTCTGTCGACAAGGATAGAATAAGGAGACATCTGATGGGGTAGCTTTTATAAGGGCAGTCTCTTTAGTAGCATATTTGTGTTACACTTTTAGGGTATGACTCAACGGGAAGTTTGTGATGCCAGTTAAGGTCAGGCTTAGGGATAAAATTTCAGGTTAAGGTTAAAGTTGAGGTTAGAACTTCACACATATCGGTAGATAAATCCTGAAGGAACTATTCTCAACACCTGTATTCCAATGTGCAAACTCCATTTTCTGATCTGTGGACATTTTCCAACTCCTTCGTGTTTAACGTTTTATCTGTAATTGCCAGTGAGCGGATTCTTTTCAAGAAATGCCAGAACCCTCAATATAAAGACATTATTGGCCATCTACCTGAGCTGAACTTTGTTTCCACTGGTGATTCAATGTTTTAAGGAAAAAAAAATAAAGGCATCAGACGACCCTCAAAGACCAGATTAAAAAAAAAAGAAAAAAAGAACGTGCCTGTCCTGTAGTAGTACAATTATTGCTATTTCATGGATTGTGAGCTTTCATAATTCCACTGGCATTGCTTAGTGAAGAGCAGCAGATTACGCAATTTTTATGTAAATAAAACCAAGAATATTAAATTATTGGACTGAGTGTCACAGGATTCTTCATTATCGTTAAACCACTTGCCAGATAAAGGCCATGGGACAAAATTCTTCACTTATAATGATATTGAAATCATTCTATCATGTCAATTCATGAGATTTTGCTACGTCAAATTGTCACCCAAGAGTTTCCTCTTAGAGATCCACAGCTTCTCTCCTGACAGTTTCCAGGCTGTTTCGCCTGTCTGGTGATGCCACTGCTTGCTCTATCCAGTGACATCTTTTGATTATTTCTTCTTCCATAGTATCTGTTAGTCCTTTCCTACAACTCTTCATTTTTGATGTTTCTTTCGAATGTAGGCCTATAATCGGATGCAAAAATGAAAACAAAACTAATAATTGCTCCCTTTGACGCTAAGAAAACAGCGGAAATTTTTAGGCCTTGGCAATATTATTGTATCTGGCGCATGGCCTTGACAATCACAAATTTCCACATTCTGCTCTTTCATGTTGATAATAACATTAAATACAATACACAGTCCTCGGTCTGGGCATCAGTCCGATATGTAAATCTGCGTGTTTTTTCTCTTTCCTCCGCACGTGTGTTGAGGCATGCCATGCAAATCAATTAAAGAAGACCCTGGTTATCCCTCGCAATGCCATAGGCAATATATTCTGTCCTTGTCATTTCTTTCTTCTTGCCCCAGTAACACAATTACAAAAGTAACAAATATGCAGCCACTTCTGACCTTTATTGTGTTTGCCTCGTCATTGGAAAAGTAGCAAAGGATGACACATTTCTTTTTGAGGAATGACCGTAAGGGGGTAATCTTGTTGAGAAATGACCACGAGAGGCTAAGGCAGCATCTTTGCAAAATGTTCATTTTTAGACGTATGAAACATGCCTTAATAACGGATTGCTACATGGAAAGTGTTACAATAAGCCATCCCCCCTCCCCCCTCCTTCTACGATCAGCAGAGAGCAGACAGCTGGCCCCGAGGGGCCTCACTGCAGACAAAGCTGGTTAGGGCGGCAGAAGATCTCAGGAGCTCAACATCTGTCAAACAAGCCCTGGTCTCTTGACATAATCATTTCTGATACGAAACACACAGAAGATGAGAAAGAAGAATAGCGTCAGCTTTATTTTCTTTTAATATTGTAACCGTTCCTTAGATCGTCAGTCACAGACGCCTGTAAGTTTAAAAAAGGGCCCAAATTTCATATTCATCAAAAGAAAATGCTACTGCCTCCTGATGAAAGAAAACTGAACGTTCCTATAAAAAAAAAACTGAAAGGGATGGAACTGCACAACAAATATTGCCTTCAAAAGTCAGAAATGCTTAATAGTCGTTCAAAACTTTCCAAAAAAAAAAATCATTTTTCGAGATCCTGAGGTAAAAGTAAAAAACAGAAATGTGTAGAGTGGAACTGAAATTTGTCATCTCTGGAAAGACAGCTTTTCTGCGACAGAAACCTGGATACAGTAGGGTATTAAAGGATTCATTCTTCACAATGTACATCTCTAACAACGTTTATACACCTTTCAGTAAAATGACCGTGACTGCACTTTGAAATTTTAAAAAGAAATGCAAAGGCACGTATTATTGAGAATGGATTTTAATGTGAAAAAAAAAAACAAACCCTTGGGAAGGTCCTCAAATATAACGCCATCTACCGCTCGTTATGCCAATATTTGGTTTGCCAGTGGTGAAACACCTTTGGAACTTTTCACACTGTATTTGTAAAGATTTAGGTCAAGGTTTTAATCTAATATTTTTCTCCAGCCTCTCTCTCCCTCCCTCCCTCTCTTTCTCTCTCTCTTCCTTTAACTTATCGCTTACCTTCCACTGGGGGGTCGCCGTGACTTTGTGGTTTGGTGTCTGCTCCATGGTAAAAAAAAAAATCATGGGTTCGATTCGCGGGTTGCTCCATTGGGAGATGGAGGCACAAAGATCGAAAACCTGCATTTTTTCGGTGACTCAACGGTCCCCTAGCATCCTCTGGGTAGAGAAGCCCGATGTCTAGCCCTTTCGGGTAAGGTCACATATATTTCGAAGGTCCCGTGTGTACGTTACGCACTTAAAAGGACCCTTGACAGTTAAAAAGCGATGAAGAGTAGGCGGAGTGCCGCTGTCAGGGCCAAATTTCCATATTCCAAGTTCTTACCCACAAGAATATTCAGCAAAATACAGGTAGCCACTTTAAGCCGGGCTAATCCTACTTCTTTAGGATTGAAAGGCCTAAAAAACAAAACAAACAAGCCTCCCATTTTATCTACCGTTCATTTTTTCCCCCTGTATAATAGTCAGTCAATACCTTTATTATCTTTCGACCTATCCTTTAACCACCCATTTATTATTCCACTCACCGATCCATCTATCCATCGATCCTTAATTTATCCGTCCGTCCGTCCGCCCGCCCGCCCACCCACCCGTCCATCTATCCCTCACTCCCTCCCTCCCTTTCCCTCCCTCCCTCCCTCCCTCCCTCCCTCCCTCCCTCCCTCCATCCATCCATCCATCCATCCATCCATCCATCCATCCATTCATCCATCCATCCATTCATCCAATCAATCTGTCCATCCATTCATCCATCCATCCATCCATCCCTCCATACATCCATCCACCCATCCATTCAAGAGAAATCTTGATTTTAAAGTGAAAAACGCACAGTTTCAAGTCATTATTATTATTATTATTATATAGAAGTAAAAAAAAAAGTAAATATGTGTTCTGTAATGCAAGTGTGTTCGTTTGTAGAAAAGATACTTTAATAGAAAGTCTGTGGAGTTAGTCAGAAGGCAGGGAAATTAAATAAAGAAAATGTAATTTGCGACTATGTCCTTTCTTCCCGTGGACTGTTCACCTTCTTCCAATCAGGACTGACGTGGGAAGAGTGTGAGAGACGATGTCCAGAGCACGTGTCGCCTGTCTGTCACAATGCAAAGAACTCCGTGACTATCTCCGGCCGAGCCACTGATGTCATTCCCTTCCTAGAGCGTCTGACGAGCGAGGGCATCTTCGCCCGAGCGGTCGAGAGTGGAGGCGTAGCTTTCCATTCGAAATATATGGCAAAAATGATGCCTACTGTACTGAAAAAGCTGGAAGAGGTACACATTTAACTGGAAAATATACTTATCAGATATTTATATATATATATTTTTTTTATTTACTTATTATTTATTTATGTATTTATTCTTCTCTTCATGTATTTATTAATTATTATTAGTATTACTTAATTAAGAAGGAAAATTCTTAAAAACAAATTAAAAACTAGAATTCTTAAATATAGTTTAAAAAGTGGAATTTTTAAATATAGTTTAAAAAGTGGAATTCTTAAATACAAATTAAAATGCAGAATTCTTGAACTGTTTGCTGAGCAGGTATGTAAATAGGACATATTTACACATATATTTTTAATAAATCTTTACATGATTGTGTTTTAACCGTGTCGTGGAAATGCTCAGCAATAACCGCGGTTCTAAAGAAAGATAAAATTTAAGAGCTTAATGATCTTAGATCTGTTGCGTTAACATCTGTTGTTATGAAATGTTCAGAAAGATTTGTACTGAAAGCACTGAGGATGTGATGTTTTCAAGATCAATTACAATTCGAATAAAGATAGACGGAGCGTGGAAAATGCCATCCTTGTTTTTCTAGAAAACCTTTACCATCATTTGGACATCACCAAACATTATTGCAGAATACTTTTAGTCGATTTTTCGTCAGCCTTCAACACCATCCAGCTTCACATTTCATTATCAAAATTAGAAACCATGAATGTTAATACCAAGCTAATGGTATGGATTATTTTTTTATTCTTTTTAACCAACCGGCCACTGTACGTAAATTTTAACAATGTAACAGTTCAAACAATAGCAACAACTACTGGGGCACCTCAAGGCTGTGTATGTCTCCTTTATTATTTACTATCTGTATGATCAATCAGCTTTCTGTCAAGTTAATTAAATATGCTGATGATTCTACCATTCAATGTCTTATTTCTGATAACGAACATCTCTACAAATTAGGTGTAAATTATTTTATTGGCTCAATACTTGCTTTTGAATGTCAAGGAAACAAAAGAGCTAATAACAGATTTTAGAACAAAAAAAGACCCCTCACCAAACACTCGAAATAAACAATGAGACAGTCGAAATAGTGAACAGCTATAAATATCTTGGCATTACAACAGACAACAACAAACTGGATTGGCACTCTCACGCTTCGTTTGTCAGTCAAAAATGAATAAGAGAATATATTTTTTATGGAAGCTGAAACATTTTCATGTAGATCACAAAATCATGTCATTGTTTTACATGTCTGTCGTAGAAACTGGATCATTGTTCATCTTGTGTTGCTGGGGTGGAAAGTGCAAACATCAAGATCAAATGAAGGCTGACAACATTATTAAAAGGGCAATAAAGATCACACAAGGCACACACAACACCTTCAACGCACTGTACATAACTGTCTAAATAAGATCCACAAAATATTAAATGACCCCTCACATCCCCTCTCATCACAAATAGTAAGATCACAACGCAGCGGTCGCATTTTACACATCAAAACAAGACGAGAGCGTTATAAAAATAATTTTATACCATCTGTGATAGGAATGATGTAAAAAATTATTATTATTATTATTATTATTATTGGTATTACTGGCACATCTAAATCTAAATCATCTTATCTAAACACTCTTGTGATCTCATTTTAGAATGCTGGAAATTTTTATGTGTGGTTGTGTGTATGTGCAAGAAGATGCTAAGCAAGTGAATATATGGTTAATATTCAACATTATCTTAATTTGTACGATTTATTCACATGATTTTGAACTCAGCACGTTTTGTATTGTACCAAAAAAAAATCTACTTTTGTGAAAAAAAATAGAGCTATCTTATAATTTACTTCTTAATGTACTCACTACTAGGTCCGTTATTGTTATTTCTTTCATATCAAAATAAGTGAGGAATTTCAATTTTTGATGACCTAGAAAACGATTTTGTTGTCTAGGTTGCTGCTTTTTCGCACAACAAACCCTGCACTTGCCACCCACATTTTTGAGTTGGTAATAATTTCCTAAGATTCTGTTGGTTATCACAATGATGACAAACGGGTTAAATGAAAGTTGAGAAGAAATCATCAATGCTGGTAAATCTCCAGATTATAAAGTCTCCCAAGAAACGATCTCCCAAGTGGATAAGCACATGCTACAAGGCAGAGGAGTTAAATAACCCAGGTGCCCAATACGCCTCGGCAGAGTACTTCGGATATAATCTAGCTTCCCCAGTGCTGTTCTACGGGGCGGTGCAGCAGATTCCTAAGGGAGCCCTGGTCATAGAAATCGGTCCACACGGCCTTCTACAGGCCCCTCTGAAGCAAACCTTAGGTACTGACGTAACACTCATCTCTTTGATGAAACGTCTCCATGACGACAACATAGGCTTCTGTCTGTCCAGCATAGGCAGGTTAGTCTCAAACATTCAATGATTTCTTTGTCTCTTCTCTTATCCTGTTGCTGGAAAACAAACAAAAATAACATTATCGTAAGGTCGAGTAATCGAAGTCATACTCATGTCTTTGATGAATCGTTACCATGATGACAATGTGGGTTTTCATTTAATTTGTATGAAATAGGCATGCAGTTTCGTGGTTTAAAAAATCCAATGATATCCTTGTCTATTCTGTCATCCTGCCCTTGAAAATGATGTGCTTTCGGTGGGTTGAAATAATCAACGTCATTCTAATCTCTTTAATGAAACGCTTGCAATAAGACAAGGTCGGCTTCTGTTTGCCTAGTCTAGTCATAATAGTCTTCTTGTTTCCAGACATTTAATGATTTCCTCGTCTATAGTCTATACTGTTCTGTTATTGTTACCATGCTCCTGCTATGTTATAATGAGATAAGATCGTTGAAACCTGTGGTGGGCAGTGCGTTTGAAAGCCTGCACGGCTGAAATACTGTATATTTCCGCATTTGGTTCGTTTAACATTCTACCCATTCCAAATAGTCTCAGGTGGCTTTGTCATATACGGAATGCCAGTTTCATCGATTTTAGTGCATTAGATTCCCCTTGTATTTGTTTATACAAGACTTAAGCTTTTTGCACTTCCGGGCTCTTCCATACGTGGCTAACCACGCTACCACATGGGATCGAGGCATTTCTTATGTCATACATCCAGATTACCTAGAAATGTTGCACAGTCGGCTAATATTCCAGTTCAGGTTCAGTTATGTTAACAATTCGAAACAAGTTCTTTGTTTTGTACATTTAATAATCCAAATTATTAGCCTAAGAAGGCGGTACAAATTCAGACATTTGAAGGTAAATGAAATATATTCCCATATCCCCCCCCCCCACCCTGCCCCAAAACCATCACCTCGGGGAAACATAAGAAGACTCAAGATAACAACTATTTTTTCCTTCTTTCTTTTTTTTTAAAGTTATACTGTTTTTTTTATTTCTATTATAGGAGGGGGGATAAGGAATGAAGAAGGAGGGGGAGGGGGCGGGGAGGATTTGGAAAAAGGGGGATGGGATTGAAGGAATGTGTGAATAAAGGAATGCAATTAAGTGTTTGAGTGCTGTTTGAAAAAGGGGGGGAGGGGGGGGGGGCAAGTCGTAACTTTGGTCATCATGTATTGTGATATGAACATATCAATATATAACCTGAGAGATAAATCTTTGACAATTGTTTCAGTAGTCGTCAAATCTTGCAGAATGATAGACCTCATATCAAGGTAGAAAGCTCTACATGATTTGCTGTTGATCATTACTATGCACGTGTGAGCTCCGGGTGATCTCATCCTAATCTTTACCCTAGGAGTGGAAATGCGAAGGGCAAAAAATGATCAGAATTAAGTTTTATGAAAAACTGGAGTTTCTGATTACAATATTACCATATTTTGGTAAGGATGAAAGTAGACATTGCGATATATATTTTAGTCATTTCTTTTCCTGAGACAGTGAAGGAATAGGTAGCCAATGCTGGCTGTTAAACATAGCAGTTTATATAACATAAACAGAATTAAAAAAAAGATATACCAAATGCGTTTCCACTTCTCACATTGTCCGTGCTCCACCAAAATGGCATAAATCAGACATTTCCGAAATCTAAATGATTAAATGACTTGTGCTGTGTAAAAGGTTTCTGCTGAATATCTTATAAGTGTTAAAGACAACTTATACCTTTGTCGTGGGACAGTGAAAATACGTATGTGGCCGAATGCCTCGAATCAATCTTATAGCTGTCACTTTTTCCTTCAATCCAGGTGTTACCTAAATGGCCTGGACATCAACCCTTTGGCTCTGCATCCACCAGTAAAATTCCCAGTTCCCTTGGAGACGCCAATGCTGTCGTCAGCAGTATCTAAGACCTGGGATCACTCGGTCTCTTGGACATACCCCAAGTACACGGATTTTGACAAAACCGGTGACACCGTAGATTTCAACATTAGCATTGCTGAAGGGACAGAGTATGAATTTCTGTCCGGTTACACGGTGAGAATCAAATTGAAATACCTCTATATAGAATTACGAAAGTCCTCAGAAACTTTCCCATTACGGCATACGGTGAAATATTCTTGGTGTTGTTTTTAATATAAGAGCACGAAGATTTTTCTTTCATATGTTTTATTACAATTTAAAAAAAAAATGCAAACACGAACACTTCTATAATAGAGTAAATGAATTTTCCCTAGTGCATGCAATAAACTGCACCGTCTTGGCCAATACGTCAGAAACGTAATCACAACTTGAGTTTAAAAAAATGAGAGAGAGAGAGAGAGAGAGAGAGAGAGAGAGAGAGAGAGAGAGAGAGAGAGAGAGAGAGAGAGAGAGAGAGAG